>JAVJIF010009335.1:0-124071 GCA_038442645.1 Agave tequilana | reverse complement strand
AAGGAAAAGAAAGAAAGAAAGAAAAGCAAAGATTCAAAAAATAATAATATAATATTGGGGTCGGCAAATATCGACTGTCCCCGAAAAATCCCCAAAAATACCCAGAGGTAGAAAACGTCATCCTTAGGAATAATACGAAATCGGTTTCAAAAATAAAATCCCGTTTTCAAATTAAAAATCCAGAAGTCAACCGTAGATACCGGTCTACACCGGGTCGGCCGGATTTTGATAAATTATGAAAATTCTCAGAAAATATATTAAGGAAGAAAATACAATTTAAAGAAGTAATGTGAAAGCGAAATTCAGAAATTCAATTCCGATTGTAAACTAAAAATCCTGGAACCAACCAGCGATACTGGCCGACACCAAATCCGGTGGAATTTTGATAAATTCAGGAAATTCTCAGAAAAAGTATTTAGATAGAAAATGTGATTTTAAGAAATAATGTGTAAAGCTGTTTCTAGTAATTCTACTCCGTTTGTAAATTAGAAATCCCAGAATCGGTCAGCGGTGCTGGTCGACACCGGTTTTGAAGATTTTCCATTTAATTCAAGAAAATTCCAGAAAATCATAGAAAATCTAAAATATTAGAAAATGATGTTTAAAACTGAAATCGGTCAAATCTGAATACCGGAAAGACCAAATTGAGTAATACACTAGGATCAGGTCCCCGGTTCAAAGAAGGGCAGACTCTGAGTCCGTGAATCCGGATCCAAGACAAAACGATCATATAAATAATTCATAATACAAAACAAATACAGGAAGTAAATCAAAAAATATGATCAAAAAATCTGAATACGCAACTAAGTACGTATTCTGGGAGCGGGGTGTTACATCTATTGATGACCAAGTCGTGGCGCAAGGTGATGTCACCCGCATGGGAAAAATAGTCGAATCACTTGTCATAGAATTCGACCAGGAAAAATATGAAGAGTTTCTCTCTTCCGGCTCCAAGAGCCCAAGGGCGCAGCAGTACCATAGGGTCTCCTCGGAGATCCGCTCTCGGGTCTCCTCAAAGTCCTCTCCGAACGTGGTTTGTCCAGATATCATCATGGCTGGACGTACCAATGCCAGCGTGAACATCTCCCACGAGACCCGTGAGGCCAACGTTGTTAACGGTCAGCCCGCTCACGCCCGTCCTCTTCCTCAGCTTCAACTTACCAAGGGTTCCCAGCAACCCACACGGCGTAGCCGGAATGCTGAACGTCAACAGAGACGACGCGCGCGTCAACTACAGACGCAAGAAGCTGGAACAGTTATCTGTCCAGCAAATACAGAACGCGAGGCCCAAGCCCATGTCTCTTCTGAGTTACATCAGACACACGAAGTCTGCGTATGGAGACCAAAACGCGAAGCCTAAAAGGCTTGCGTTTCTGAGACTTCACTTCCCATACATGACGTGCAGCAGCGCGAGGTCCGTGCCTCTCCTCAGAGACACGAGACCCGCGTCTCTATAACCAAACGCGGGACTCAGAAGGTCCGCGTTTCTCAAGTGTCGCTAGCCAGATGCGACAATCAGCAACGTAAGGTCTGCGTCTCTTCTCAATAGAGGCACGAGACCCACGTTTCAAAGCCAAAACGTGACAGCCGTGTCTGTTCTACAGAATGTGAGCTCCACATTTCTGAACCCTGCGTTTCAGAGTTGCGACGCAAGGATGGCTCTCAAAAGCTGAAAAGCCCTCAAAAACCCAAGGCTAATCTCTTTGATCCCCCTCCGACAGATTTAAGAGATTACTTGATAAGGAAAAGGAGTACTAATCAGATCGCTCCAACCTGTTGCTGTGAACGGCTCATCACAGTAATGCTCTCTGAATGTCGCTACAGCTCACATGTGAGCAAGCAGTTGGTATTCAAATGATTAATCTCAACCTCCCGATCAGCCAAAAGGCGTCGCTTCCACAGAAAGGGAACCTTCTCTGACACGGAGTACTCCGAAGTCACTGCAAACATGGCAGGTCCAAGCGCTACGCCTAGCAGAATTAAGGGAAAACAACTGGCAGTCAGTTCTGACGAGTCTGATACGGAATACTCGCACTCAAACTGGTGCGCTAGCCCCGGTTGACTACAGTGTCCTAGCTCGGGGGATTAAAGTAAGTGAATAACACTCTGCCATCGCAGAATCACAGGCCTCGAACTCTTCTGTAGAGAAGAAAGCCTTTGCGTATATGGCAAACACTCCTGAGAAAATGACCAGGTGTTTAGAACAGCAAGCCCAGATCTAAAGGGAACAATTCGATATGATTCGTGTCCAACAATAATCTATCGATACCCTCAAACAAATACTTGCACAATTGATTGAAGATAAGAAAAAGTTGAAGACCCAAGCTTCTTCTAAAAAGTCTAAAGGCAAGCAGAAGGAAGGGAAAAGCTCATCTTCTGTGCATGTAGAGGAGGAGAAGCAGTCCAACTCTAAGTCCTCTAAGTCTTCATCTAAAGAGGAAGGCAATCCAGAGAATGGGGGTACTCATTCTAAAAGAATGAATAAACTAGAGCAGCGTTATGAAGCCCTTACCAATCGGAAATGCCTCTAAGAAGCAGGAATGGTCAGGCCATACCTGGCAGAATGGGATCTTGTCCCATATCCTCCCAAGTTCAAAGCCCGACCCTGCAGGCCTTTAACGGCAAAGGGTCACCGAACCAGCATTTCTACTACTTCAAGTCTCAGACAGGAAATGAAGTAGCAAATGATGCCATCTTGGCGCGTTTGTTCATCGGCACTCTGAAAGGACTCGCCTTTGAATGGTTCATGAAACTCCCAAAGACTCCATCAAAAATTGGGGTGATTTGGAGAAGCTTTTCCTTACACGCTTCTTAGAAGATGACTTGGAGGTTACCGTGCCAACTCTCCTGGCAACAAAGCAACGAAGAGGAGAGTCAGTCAAAGCATTTGTGGAGAAATTTCAGAATATGGTGCTCCGATGTCCTAGTGGTATAACCCAGGCCACTCTGGTGGAAATATGCCATCATAATTTGCAAACTTCACTCCTAGCCCAGATAGGAGTTGCTGAAAGTCACACCTGGAAGCAATTGGTCCAGCAAGGTGAACAGGCTGAAGAGATTATTGCCAGGGTTAGAGCAGAAGAAGATAAGCCCATACCCGAAAGGTCAACAAGGTGCACGCCAGAAGTATCTTTCCAATCAAAAAGGAAAGACACATTAGCGACAGAGATAAAATCTCCCGTCAAACCTCAGCAAACCAGAGGGGGTGGTTCTGCGAGTCAGCCACGCGCCAATAGGCGGTACTCCTTCAAAGATGAGCACGTCGATTCGTTATTCAAATTACTCAACAAGAGCAACAGATTGAAGCTTCCTGAAGCTAAACGTCCTAAGGAGATCAGCAAAACCGATAATCCCAACTACTGCCTATATCATAGAATGCTGGGGCACCCCACCAAGAGTTGTGTTATATCTTTAAAGATATTCTTCAGCTCTAATTGATGCGAAAGTGCTCAAGCTCCGTCCAGAGCAGAAGAAAGTGATGGCTAACATGACGTCATTTCTTCAGTTCGGAAACCAGCCACCAACTCCGGCCGGAGTAGTTCCCATCCCGAAAGGAGAACTAAGAATGATCAATATGAACCCGCATCACCAGCAAGAGAAAGGACTCTTTCCTGTTCCTACGCGCCAGAGAGAAATCATGTGGGTTCATCCCGACCTTGTGTAAGGCCAACAGTGGACTACTGTTACCAACAGGAAGTCCAAAGGCAAAGCAAAAGCTTCACCCTGCAATGTGGTGTGTGCCTCTTCCCAGAAAGCAGAAACCAATGTCCCCTCTCTAACTAACTCAGAGGAGGAGACAATCGTCTTTGCCGCAGAACCGAATACGCCACTCGTGGCTGAAACTCGTTCGGGACAGTCGTACTTAAAGAAATACGATGAGTTGGTGGCAAATCCACCTAGACCTACTTTAGAGCAAATCAAGCCATCCGCGAAGCAACCTGCGGAGAAGCAGAAGGAGCTTCGGTACGCCAGGGCCCTCCTGAAGGACAAAGCAGAAGGAGTTTCAGCACCTTACCGCTTTGATGTCTTGGCTCAACTGGCCAACATCCCGGCCAGGATCACTCTTTACGAGCTCCTAAGACTGTCGAAGTCAACAAGAGAAGCTCTGAGAGAAGCTCTAGCCGATGCTGAGGTCTTCATGACCCAGATCCTGGCTAGACCACAGGAGAAAAATAAGGAAGATTGTCTTCATGCCTCTCAAAATGTCCCCTCCATTACCTTCACACCAGACGACATGCAGGTCAAAGGGAAACATGATAGGCCCATGTACTTCACAGGGTATATTGAATCGTCTGAAGTGAGCCGCGTTCAGGTAGATCCAAGATCCGTGTTGAGCATTATGCCTCGCTGGGTCATGCAGCACTTAGAGATCCCCACCACCGATTGAACACCACTCAAACTACCAGTTATGGTTTCAACGCCAATGGTATGCGCCAATGGGAAGATCAAACTCAAATGTCTGATTAGGGACCTAAGATCTGAAGTGACGTGTTATGTGATTGACGCTGACACTTCGTACAATTTGCTGCTGGGACGACTGTGGATTCATCATAATTCCATCGTCCCCTCTACTCTCCATCAAGTCATGAAGTATATTGACGGAGGTGGGAAAGTCCGAACATTGATTGCCAAAAGGCATCCGTTCAAGGGGGTAGAGAACTATTTCACAGACTCTCTCCTATACCAGGATTCTTTGGAGATGAACGAGAATCCATAGCCAGAGGAACCAGACTCTGGTAACAAAGCTGATGTCGAATTAGAAGCAGAGGAAGAATGTCTTTGGGAGCTGAACCCACTTGTAATGAGTATTAATAAGCTCAATGTCAATGACCTCGCCAATGATGTAGGCGAATGGTATATTAATGAAGAGTTAGATTTGGCTTACTTTTCTGTGTTTGCTTCGATCCCGTACCGTCAGACACTAGTACCGATGTAGATGATGATCCTTGGTCGCAATAGGTGCTCTGACATCATTGCATGTACTAGTGAGGTCATCCCTCACTACATATCAAGGCGTCAGTGATGCACAAGGATCGTTATTCATAGTCCCAGAAAGATGCAAAGGCCAAAAACTAATTCTTTTCAGAAGAATCAAGTCTGAATTGATGCCTCGCGAAGACTCAGAAAGCGAGAATGCATCCCCTTAATTCTCCCATTATGAGCCAAATGTACTCAGAATGATGGAGAAGATGGGGTATGATTTAACAAATGGTCCTGGCTTGAACTTTGGCAAAGGAAGGAGAACACTGCTTCAATCCTTCGTTCCAAAAGGGAAGACCCTGATTATTACCATCGAACTCGCAAGGGGTTAGGCTATGTGTTAACTCCAATCCCATCAGCCTCTGAGTCTGAAGGGTTATTATATCAATACCGCTCGTCAGGCACGTCATCATGGGAGTTAGATGTCAGTGTCGGCAACATCTTCAGAGAACTTTAAGTAAACATGGTTTCAACAAGCCGCCTGGAAGATAGAGATGAAGAAATGATCTAGTCGAATACAGATCCTTGGATCAAACACCTAAACACTCTGGGATATTCGCTTCGAACAATGTGAACCACCCACAGAGGATAAGGTAACCTAGGTCAATCTGGGAGATGAGGCTAATCCTAAGCCCATCTTTATAAGCAAAAGTTTATCACCCTCCGAGAAGGAAGATCTAATATCTCTTGTGTGGGAGTATATAGATGTTTTCGCTTGGAACTACGAGGATATGTGATCGGCAAAAAGCAAGCACAAAAAATAGGTAAAGGAATGTGGGTCGATGTTACTGCTTTTGCGATTCTTCCGTAGTAGTAAAGTGGCTCTACGGGTCTATCCACAAGGAGGGAGAGCGATGAAAGCTTGATGCGGCTTCTTTGTTCAAGAAAAAAGAAAGTTCTTTGTTTCAAAAAAAGAATTTGAAATGAAAACAAGTTGATTTCAAAAATTATTTTAGAATGATTTGGTGGTTTGTAAAATTAGATTTTCTTAATGGTAAATATGCATGGCTAACTTTCTACTAAGTGCTCCCCTAATCTCTAACTTCTTGAAGATGTAGCCTCACGATGGATCATAAGCAAGCATAACCTTATGCATAGGAACTATTCACGTGAAAATCGAGTGAAAGTTCTTCCTTTAACTTAGCTTAACACGGCAAAAACTCGGACATTCCCTTATCAAGATCCAATAGAAGGCGAGAATAAGGGAAGACACAATTGTACTAATGGTATCGGGAACGTTAAAACGAAAATTTCTACCTTACAAAAGCAAGTAAAGTATACAATCATAGATCATCAAAAATCCGTTAAGCATGAAATATAAGAAAGCAAATACTTGTATGTAAGTTAGAGTTAGAACCCTCGTCTTAAGATATCATAGCTCTTGTTTGCACAAGACTTATTTGACACTATTGACTCATATGGGTTTATCAATCAAGTTGTTAGAGATTAGTGGGTTAGTAGTTAGTTAGCCATGAAATGAAAGAGTTAGTTAGACATGGTAGTAAAAGAAACAACAAAAGAAAAGAAGTAAGGAGAAAGGGAGTTACACTAAAACAAGAAAGTAAAAGCAAATGGAAAACACGAGTAAATGGAAAGAAGAAAGAGAAGTAGTTACTTGTATTAGCTTGTCACCTTCAAATACAACTTTTACACACTCTCTCTCTCTTTCACTCTAATGGCTAAACTAATCTAGAAGAAGAAGAAAAACAACAACAACTACAACTACAACTCCAAAATCAAACTAACATAAAGATCCTAAAGCTCTGGATATCCCCAACTGAAGAACCCCTGGGGGGTATTTATAGGCACCAGGGGAAAGGGGGCCAGGGGGACAACCCCTGGCCCAAAGCACGGGCGCGCCGGGCCCGTACGACCGCGTTTCCGCGGCCCTGCCAGGGCGACGCGCGCCCAACCGCCTGCTGCGTCTGGTCTTATCTATCCCCTGTCAGGTGGATCTTATGGTTTCTGGATTTGATACCCTGGGCTGACAAAATCTCCTCCCTAAGGTCAATGGCTACTTGGTAGGCCTTTGATCACCCATTAAATGGCGATTTAGGGTCTTCTTCTTTATTTGCACACCATAGACCTAGGATCAAGCAAGCAAAACTTTATTAGCAGAATTTTATATCAAATAAATATGCGGATGTGATAAAAATTATGCAAAATTAGAGACTAATCAATATGCCTGGGTGTGATCCTCAAGTGGCTATGCATCGCCTCAACATCAATTCAGATGCAAAATCAGTCAAACAATAGCAGCGGCGATTCCATTCAGAAATAATGGAAGCAATTCAGTTAGAAGTCAAGAAGCTTATAGACTCAAGTTTCATCAGGGATGAACAACACCCTGATTGGGTAGCAAACATCATTCCTGTTACCAAGAAAAATGAGAAGATTCGGGTTTGCATTGATTTTCGCGATCTAAATGAGGCCTGTCCTAAAGATGAATTCCCCCTTCCAATCACAAATGTCATGATCGACAACACCTATGGGTTTGAACGGATGTCCTTCATTGATGGATTCTCAGGATACAATCAAATCAAGATGTACCCTGATGAAGAAAAGCATATATCTTTCAGGACGCCATTGGGGGTGTATTACTATACTGTCATGCCCTTCAGATTAAAGAATGTAGGGGCAACATACAAGAGAGCTATGAATATAACTTTTCATGAGCATATATGCAAAACAGTGGAGTGCCACGTCGATGACATTACAGTAAAAAGTTGTGCCAAGTGCGATCACATAGCAGATCTGAAGACAGTATTCTATGTCATGCGAGTGCATCAGTTAAAAATGAATCCCACCAAATCTTTCCTGGGAGTAGCTAGCGGTAAATTCTTAGGATTTTTTGTGACATCCAAAGGAATCCACCTTGATCCAGAGAAAGTCCGCGCTGTCTAGGAGATGCAACCTCCAAGGAATCTCAGGGAGCTTAGAGGATTGCAAGGGTGATTAGCGTACATCTGGAGGTTTGTCTTAAATCTCTCAGGAAGATGCCAACCCTTCACCACATTAATGAAGAAGAGTGTTTCATTCATCTGGGACGATGCTTGCCAACAAGTGTTCGAGGAAATCAAACGATACCTCACGCAACCCCTGTCCTTACAGCTTCGGTGTCAGGAAAATCTTTCCTGATATATGTATGAGCGATGGATCATTCCTTAGGAGCTTTGCTAGCCCAGAATAATGATCAAGGACACGAGCAGGCAATCCACTATCTGAGTAGAACTATGATTGAAGCCAAACATTGGTACAACCCGATCGAAAAGGAATGTTTGGTGTTAGTGTTTGCCATCCAGAAAATGCGATACTACTTGGTAGGTCAAACTATACATATCATATCAAAAGTCAATCCTTTAAGGTTACTTATGACAAAGCCATCATCACTGAATGGTCGACTGGCAAAATGGGCCATGTTGCTCTCCCAATATGAGATGCAATTCCTACCGCAAAAAGCTGTGAAGGGACAGGCGGAGGCAGATTTTCTGGCTGAGCATCCAGATCCAAGAGTGACCAAACTTTATGAAGATCTCCCAGACGAGGTCGCTGAAGTTTGTTTGACCCAGACATCTTTCGAAGGACAAGTGTGGCAACTCTTCTTCGACAGTGCATCGAGAACGGGTCCGCAAGGTAATGTCATAGCAAGAGTGGGGGTAGTCCTTGTCTCCTCACAAAACTATGTAATCCCCCGTGCATTCTTATTAACCGAGCCATGTTCCAACAATGTAGAGGAATACAATGCTCTCTTAATCGGGATGCAAATCACCGATGAGATTGGCATTAAAAATCTCGAAGCATACGTTGGCTCTAAGCTCATCATTAACCAAGTTCGCGTAGAGTACGAAGTCAGACATGATGACTTAATACCCTTTTATAACGCAAATATTTACATGGCCGAGAAGTTCAGAAACTTTTACATCGACCATATACCTCGCCAGTAAAATGCACACGCAGATGCGCTGGTGTCTCTTGCTGCTTCATTGGCTCTTCCAGTCGGAGTAGTAGAGAAAATACTCGTCTACAGTAATGACTTGTATTGCCCAAGATTCGCTTTTGAAGATCACCAAAAGCTGACAGGAGACCGTCAAATCAAAGAAGCTCTAGAGACTTCAACAGGTCTAGAGCTCAGAGACTGGCGATTCTCGTACATCAACTATGCATTGTACGTCATCCGTCCTGATGACCCCAAAGAGGCAACTATCATTAGAAGGAAAGCCTCTAAGTTCTACTATAATGCGATCATGCGAACACTATATCGCTGATCGTATGATGGGATCCTCCTCCGCTGCCTGTTACAGAAGGAGGCATAGGAATTACTCAAAGAAGCGCATGACGGCATGTGTGGAGCTCATCAGCCTGGTCCGAAGCTTGGAGATCGATTCCGAAGACTAGGGTATTGTTGGCCAAAGATGATCCCTAACGCCATCGCTTACACCAAACGATGTCACATCTGTCAGGTCCATGGTGACTTCATCCATCAAGCACCAAGACATCTTCGCTCTACTACTTCTACCTGGCCAATTGAGATGTGGGAAATGGATGTGGTTGGCCCCCATCAGTCCACCTTCATCCAAAGAACATCGGTTCATCCTAACCATAACTGATTACTTCTCTAAATGGGCTGAAACTATTCCCTTGAGGAAGGTAGGACATCTGACGTGAACAAATTCGTTAAACATCACGTCATCTACCGCTTTGGCGTGCCACGACTAATTGTCCATGATAACGGACCCCAGTTCGTCAGCCAAACCTTTCAGAGGTTCTGCAACAAGTTTAAAATCTAGAGTGTGTCTTCAACAACATACTATCCAGCCGCTAATGGCCCTGCAGAAACTTTCAACAAGACTATTGGAAAACTTCTCAAGAAATTTGTCTCGAAAAGCCAACGTGACTAGGATGACAAATTAGGTGAATGCTTATGGGCTTATCGCACGACGGTTCGAACCCCGATGAAAGCTACACCATTTTCTTTGGTATATGGGTGTGAGGTTGTACTTCTATTAGAAATTCAGATCACATCTCTACGTGCTGTCTTGACAGCAGAGATGACAAATGAAGAGAAGTATCGAATGCGACTCAAGAGCTGGAGACTTTGGATGATAAATGCATGCAAGCTCAATAGCAAATCGAGCTCTATCAAGCTCGAATTACTAGAGCCTTCAACAAGATAGTCAAGGAGAGGACTTTCAAAAAAGGTGACCTAGTCTTATCCGTCAGAAGACCCATGGTGATGACGCATAAGATCAAAGGAAAATTTCAGCCCAAATGGGAAGGACCATTTGTAGTGGAGTCAGTCTATTCAAATGGAGCATATCGCCTTATAACCCCAGATGGTGATACGCTCATGATGCCAATTAACGGCAAATTCTTGAAGAAATACTACCCTTGATAGCATTCTTCCCTTGATCAGATTAATACTACACTTCTGATCAAAACTCCAGATCTAAGATAGTTGAAAGAACGCCCAACAAAAGCTTCTTTTATCCTTCACTGGATCATATCACGGTCGATCAGTGTCGAGCCGATCAAGCGCTAGTTACATCATCATGCATGATGTAAACATTGAAGAAGAAACAAAATGCAAGACTTTGGTTTTAGTCTTGTTTCTCTTCTCTAGTGTATCTATTAACATCCGATGCCTCCGACGGCTAAGGATAGAGGAAAATGTGGGCTTTTAAGTCCAACATAAGTCTTCGACAAGTCATCAAGCTGAGGGGAATAGCGTGGCTAGCCCAACTTAAACAAAAGTTGGTAAAGGCACACCAAATCCGTTGATAGCTGAGGGTTTGGTAAAAATCCTAAGGGACCTGGTCCCATCCTCTCATCCAAAATCTCCTACCAATTCTCACCCATAGAATGGTAGGGCCACAAAAAATACCTGGGTTCATTTCTCCAATGGAATGAGCTGGAACATGTCACGTTAACAGTAACCTCTGACAAGCCAGATTTCCAGATCCCCAGCGGATTCAGTAAGTTAATATTAAACCTCTGACTATGAAACTCATTTAAAATCTCTGTTGTTATGTTAATATTACACCTCTAAACGGCGAATCTTCCATGTCCCTAGAAAATCAATCATTGTCATGTTAATATTACACCTTTGATAATTCATTTTATTCTCTACCAAAGTCCCCTACCAATTCTCTTTCATAGAGCGGTAGGTCCACAGACTCAATCATTGTTAAGTTTAATACTATACCTCTAATAATGGAATGTTTCAATACTCCCAAGTTAGTACGAACTTCACTTGTCTCTACCTTGCATAGAGTCACAAGTCCTCAAAATTGCTCATAATCGCAAATTAATTCTTGCCAAGTTAATACTACACTTCTGACATTCCAAAATCCACTTGTCAATTCTCATCAATGATTGATAAGTCCTCAAAACTGCTCATATCGCAAACCAGTTTTTGTCACGTTAATACTACACCTCTGACATTCCAAACTCCATTTGTCAATTCTCATCAATAGAATGACAAGTCTTCCTCAAAATTGCTCATATTGCAAATCAACTACTGTCATGTTAAGATCACACATCTGACAAATTACTGTTAAGTTTAACACTACACTTCTAATAGTGATTAAGTTGTTGCCAAGTTCAATATTAAACTTCTGACACACTTTTCTTAAGGCTTACATATCGAAGCTGAGATGAGCGAAGCTAAGTTTAACATCACACCTCTAGCATCTAGTTTATTGTTAAGTTCAATAATACACCTATGACAATGACTTTCCCTCGAACTTCCATATCGAAGTCAAGATGACTAATGCCAATTTCAAAATTACACCTCTGGCACTACCTCTACTGTCAAGTTTAACACTACACCAATGACAGGTTTTTTCAGTCTTCCCAAACGAAACTGAAATTCTTACAGAGCTAAGTTAACATCACACCTCTACCTCGCATCCTTGTCAAGTTAATATCACACCTCTGACAAGATTTAATCCAGCCCGTTAAGTTAATATCATACCTCTAACGGTAAAAATTCTCCTAGATCCGCAACGGGTCTAGTCTCACTTGTTATTCTCGTCAACAGAAAAGTAGGTCCATTTAAAAGCATTGTTAGGTTAATATTATACCTTTAACAGTGTTTCATCAAATCCCCAGCTGAGTCCTAATTACGTTAATGCTAAATCTCTGATGAATACTCAGCCATTACCCTCCTTGGGGGTGAAAACTCCACTTGTCATTCTCATTCGTGGATTGACAAGTCTACAGAAACCATCCCACTCCTGTCAAGTTAATATCACACCTCTAACAGTAATTTTAAACTCCTTAAATGGAAATTTTCAACTTTGACTTGCTAAGTTAAAATATTATATTTCTAGCAAATCAAAGAATAACCACTTCTATTTGTCTGATTTTCAATACAAAGAGGAAGTCAAAACACATAGGAAGACAAGAAAAGTGTCACTTTTATTGATATTCAAAAATATGAAAGTGATACAAGGCGCTCTCTTATACAATAAGATTGAGTCTTACAACGAAGGAGTACAAAGAAGTCCCTCTTACTCAGTGAAAGGTTGCACTCACTCCTCAAAATATTAAAGATACGCAAAGTTCGTCCTCTTAACTGTGGCCAAGAATAGCGGATCAACTTCTTCTCTTCTTGAGAACAATAGTGCTTCTCGAGATTGAAATGTAGGGGAGCATTCTAATTCCACCCGACCAACTGGTGCGAAGGTCTTCACAAGGTCGTAATCCTTTGCTTAATGAGCATCTCCACCACCAGAAAGTCATCCAACAAGCATGATTTTTTTGTCGCCATCACTTCTTTGAGTAAGATTGGTGAAGAGAGGATCCGAGACCTTACTGGTGACGTCCTCTTTCCAGTGGCTTTCAAAGCCGCCATTCCCACTGTAACCATGAAGAACCCGGGGCATTGTTGGTACGTTATGTCTAATAAGACCTTGACAGATACCGGCAACTGCGCGGATCCTCCTCGCCTATGGATAGGAGCTTTGACTCCCCGAGTGCTCGCCAATCGAACAAGCGGGCCGGTCTAAATATTCTCCCATGAACCAAGCGCACCCATGGACAGGAGCTCTGACTCCCCGAGTGCTCGCTAATCGAACAAGCTGGCCGGTCGAAACATTCTCCCATGAATCCGGCAAAGCCGCAGAAGACTAACATGAGGCTGCCAGAACCTAAAGGAACAAAAACCGAGGGTTAAAATTTTGCAAAGACCGGAACAGGGAATTTGAGGCATAAACGCGAAACAGAAGCCATGAACTCCAGACGCAGAATTAACCGATGCAGAGAATATGGAGCCAAAAGTAGTCTGATTTTAGACTTTCGTCCAAGATGTGAGACCCGAGGTATAGATCAAGAACACAGACGCGGGTCTTAAAAAACTGCCTGAGGTAAGTTCAAGACAAAGAGTTCGCCACACTCGCGTCTGAGACTCAAGACTTGCCATATTCGCGTCCAGAGGTCTTAAAAGAGTAGAATTAAAATTCTCTAAGTCAAGAACCCCAAACGCGAGCTTCATATACGAAACTCGCATCTCAAGATCCAAACGCAGAGTTTATCACAGTCGCACTTGAAGAACTTGAGACTTAGATGCTGAAGTCAATAAGGTCGCGTTTCATCAAGAAATCTGAAAGGCGCGTCTATAGAATATGGGCGCGTCAATCAGATTTCAAGAGGAAAGCAAGAGACATAATCTCTTCATGGACGGGGAAGACAGAATTTCAGAGAGACTGAGTATTTCAAAAAAAAATATAGTTCCTACCTGAGGATGAATTCTCTAGAAGTTGGACTTCATTTGTCAAAGCACAGCCATAAAGGCACTTAAAGTAATATTTTTAATCTTACAATCACTTGACAGTGATAATCTTCGAAGAAGATTGAAGGAAAGTATGGAAACTTTGAGTTCTTGTTGTTCATCAGAATGAAAATACACCTAGAAGGGGGGTGAATAGGTGTATGGATAATCTAATGACAAATGATGAAGAATTAAAAATTAATTACAAGACACTAAGTGTAACCAAAGAGTGTAGCCGAATTCCCGGTAACGGGCTTTGGACTATCTCCTCTAGATTCCTCTAAATAAGAGTTGAGGTGCTATATGAAGCTCTCTTGATTCAACACTAGTATGTGCACACAAACAATATCAAGCATATAAGTGATATGAACAATATGAATCAATGCAAGATATAAAAGAGAGAGCTTAGAGATAGTGGATCAATCGCAAACACCGAAATATGTTTCAAGGTTTGAGCCACTGCTCTACGTGCCCGCCTTCACACAGAAGGATTTTCACTATATGTCCACACAGGACCTCCCATACAGGGAACCTCCAACGAGAAATTGGCAAATACAAACTAGGAGTACACAACTCCTCTCTCCAACAACACCACCTCTACACAAGAGGCAAGGCACAACAACTATCACCTTACACAAGAGGCATAAGGCACTAAGCCAAACAACAATCACCTCTACACATCGAGGGATAAGGCACTTAGCCAAACAACCACAATCACCTCTACACAAGAGGGACGAACACAAACTCAAAGCATAACCTCCTCTACACTTAGAGGGATGGCACAAACCAAAGCAAAGAGAAAGTTACAATCTTGGTGACCACAAAGATCACAAACAACTCTTGGTGGTCTCAATAGACCACAAACCAATTTTCTCACAAAACAAGATCTTATAGATAGGATAGAGATGATAGCTCAAGTGTGAGAAGAACAAAGTATTTGGAACGAAAATAACAAAGAAAAACACTTAGGAAAAATACCAAATAGATATTTGATCGGCAAAAAAGCAAGTGCAAAAATAGGTAAAGGAATGTTGGTCGATGTTACTGCTTTTGCGATTCTTCCGTATTAGCAAAGTGGCTCTATGGGTCGTATCCACAAGGAGGGAGAGCGATGAAAGCTTGATGCGGCTTCGTTGTTCAAGAAAAGAGAAAGTTCTTTGTTTCAAATAAAGAATTTGAAAATGAAAACAAGTTGGTTTCAAAGATTGTTTTAGAATGATTTGGTGGTTTGTAAAAGTGATTTTTCTAGATGGTAAAAATGCATGGCTAACCTTCTATTAAGTGCTCCCACTAATCTCTAATTTCTTGAAGATGTAGCCTCACGATGGATCATAGGCAAGCATAACCCTTATGCATAGGAATTATTCACGTGAAAATCGAGTGAAAGTTCTTCCTTTAACTTAGCTTTACACGGTAAAAACTCGGACATTCCCTTATCAAGATCCAATAGAAGGCGAGAGTAAGGGAAGATACAAGTGCACTACTGGTATCGGCAAAGTTAAAAAGAAAATCTCTACTTACAAAGACAAGCAAAGTTTATAGATCATCAAAAACCCATTAAGTATGAAATATAAGAGAGTTAATACTTGTAGGTAAGTTAGAGTTAGAACCCTCGTCTTAAGACGTCATAGCTCTCGTTTGCTCTTAAGATGTCATAGCTCTCGTTTGCACAAAATTTGTTTGACACTATTGACTTATTTGGATTATCAATCAAGTTGTTAGAGATTAGTGGGTTGGTAGTTAGTTAGCCATACAATGAAAGAGTTAGTTAGATATGGTAGTAAAAGGAACAACAAGAGTTAAGTGGTAAAGAGAAAAGAAGTTACACAACAACAAGTAAGTAAAAGCAAATGGAAAAACACCAAGTAATTGGAAAGAAGAAAGAGAAGTAGTTACTTGTATTAGTTGCAACCTTCAAATACAACTTTTACGCACTCTCTTTCTCTTTCACTATAATGGCTAAATGTTGACTGAGATTTCCTGCACACAAAATATAATATTTTAGTTTTAAGAATAGGATGTGCAAGTTCTCAATTCTAATCCGCTGTAGCAAGGCTATGCGGGTCGTGATCCTCAGGGAGGGACTGCGATGGAAGCGTTAAGCAAGTTTTACTCTAAAAATTTATCTTTTTTTAGTTATTTTGTTAGTCACGATGGTATTTACAATGAAAAGTGGTATTTACAATGAATTGTGGGAAAGAATTGTGGAAGATGTGGATTTAATCTACAAAAAAGAAAAGAAAAGAAAAGGAAAGAAAACTTATCTCTTTAGTCTGCTTGCCTTCGATTCTTTTGCGACGACTTACTTTTTCTCAGAAGATTTGCAAGTATGGCGTATAGGATGTCCGTCGCCATAAGCCATCAAGGGATCTTCGTTGGCTAGGCAGTCTCGAAGCAATCGGATCTCACGGATTACAAGTCATCAGAGAGAAACAATGACATAGAACAAGATTAGAAAAACAAAGATAAAGCGAGAATAAAGAAACAATGAAACAAGAATAAAAACAAACCAACCTCGAGCAGATTTTTATTAACAATGGGGGAAAAATAAAAACTTACACCGATGTCACCTCAGTACAAGTATGGTTCCTTCCTCCATGAAAGCATCTCCACTCTCAGTTACAAAATTTACAAAATAAAATCTAACCTAAAACCTAAACCTTAGCTTTTGGCCCTTGGCTCGCCTCTGGACGACTCTGTACGTTGCACTGCAGGAGATATTTATAGGTGCAGAAGGCCGAGGAGTCCTGGATGAACTTGCCCGCGAAATCTGGGATTCTAACTCATCCAGAATGCCGCGCTTTTGCCGCGGTTCCGCGGCACTTTAGTGGCTTCTGGCCACGCGCTTTGGCGCGTGGCCTCTCCTGGTCCGTCCATCTGGGCGCCTGCTTCTAAAAGTTCGATCCTGGCTCTAAATATTGGGATATGGATATAACTTGGAAATCAAGTTATCTAGATTTTGTATTCTCCCAATCTCTTTTAAACGAATTTCCTTCTCATCTTTGGCTTTTATGCTCATCCTGCAAGAGTTTAGGGTTGGGTAGAATTCTATCCTTCCCTCATCTTTAATAATTGCAACTTTAGCCCTTGTATATTTGCACTTTGACAATCTGATATTTTCACTTTGACTCTTGGGCTTCAAATATGGGCTTTTGGGCTTCATTAAGCTTTATTTATTATAAAAATAATAATTCGAGGCCTGCACACAATAAATTACAAATTATTAATAAATGTGCAGAATTAAATGAATAAATATGAAAATGTGATGGTAAATATGATGATAAAAATGCACTTTTGACTACCAATCACACCCCCACACTTATCTTTTTGCTCGTCCTCGAGTAAAAACAAAGAAAAAGAAAAAGAAATGAAAAGTTAATCTAACCTAACTCACTTTCGTAGGAATCACGGTTGCACTTAGCACGTGCAACAAGCCGTTAAACCTCTAGGTTACCCTAGAGGACGAGTGTTGTCTCGTGAGGGTTTTCAGCGGATTACACCCACAAAATCCATAAAAAGGAAAATATTTGAAATTCATTTGAAGAAACTAAGTGGTCTATAAGTTTTAGGATCCTCATTTTTATTCATTCTTTAAACTTAGTTTTAATAAAGTTAATTGTTTTCCATTTTAGGTAAGAATTAAAATTGAATTTCTAATATAGTCTTTTTCGTTACCAAAAATCATATGCATCCTTATGTTTTTACTAGGAATTCCTTAACTTGGACTCTTATGCCTCTATATATTTTTTTTTCTCTTTTTTTTTTTAATATGTATAACGCATCTAATTTTCTTTCGTATAAGCATTAAGGCTTCTTGAGGCCCTCATACCTAACTAATTGACTATTAGATGTGTTAATACATATATAAGTAATTTTTCCTTAATTTCCTTAGGCTTTCTAATCCACCCATGTAACGAACTTAAAGTCGATGACTCCCAAACCGGTTGGCTTTAGGGCACCAGGTGAGAAAACACCCCGCGGACTCAAATTCGAGTGAACTAGGCCCCAAAACTAAGGACTTTATTTTATTTACTCACCTTTAGGCATGAATACTTATGCTTCTTGAGGCACATGTATCAGCTTAATTGGTGATTTTTTTTTTTTTATAAGGCACAAGGTCTTTGTCTTAGAATCCTAGATATGCATTTGGTATGCATATTTCATTAAGGTAAAAATCAAGACTAATTAATTATTCAATTTCTCTCCTATACCTAAAAATTAAACAATTTATTTATTTTGACCAAGTTTTTAGAAATCCTAATCATGATTTTCCTAATCCTTAAAACTAACTTAGATTTCTTTCAAAAAATAAGTCAAAATATTTCCTTTTTATAACAAATTTTTTTTTTTTAAAATTTTTTTTTATTAGCAAATTTTTGTTAGTTTCTACCTATGTTAGTATGTTAGTAAAGCCCACCCCCACACTTATCTCATGCATTGTCCTCAATGTATGAATGAATGCATATATGCATGAAACAGAACACGGGAAGGCAGAAGTTACCTCAAGGTGGTGGTTCCGGTGGTGGTCTAATTGGTCCACGAAATGCGGCCCAAACAAGATAATGTGGTAGTTCACGGGACCTACCTTTATTGATCTCTTTTTTATTTACATATTTACAGTCCCCAGAATGAATAGGATCATGGAAGATCCTCTCGTGAAACTTACTCCCTTTACATGACCAGTCCTGGAAAATCATCACAGAGTCATGGTCTATACCTATGTCCAACAAAAGAATGTGACTTGGTAGAATGGTTGACTTGGACTCAAGAATGATAGGTTCAGGATCTAATACCGACTCAGGAAAGAAACTTAAATCAAGTAAAGGTTCAGGAATCGGGCTAGGATCAAGAATGTTAGCCCAAGGTTACAATCACCCTTGTTTAAGTGTATTTTGATGATTACAAAACATATTAGTTATTTGTACTAATATCAACTGTTGTTTAAGTGTGTTTCAGGTTCATATCTTAAAGAGTTGATTACTTCCCTAAAGGAAGGTGTATTGGATTCAAGACAAGTCAAATTGGGCTCAAAGTGCAATATTGAAGATCAAGTGAAGATTGCCCATGTTGAAGTCTTGAAGACCTAGAAGTTTGTAAGTGTAGTTTTGTTAAAGATAGAATATGTGAAATTTGGCTCTAGGATTTGCACACACACTTGTTTTGAATGGTTTTATGTTTTTGAAAATGTTTATTTCTAAGTTTATGCCTTGGTTTATACATACATGTACTCAAAGCTTTATATCTTCAAAAACGTGTTTAAAACATGTATATAAACAAAGTTCAGCATAACACTTAGCTTCAGATTTTTTAAAAGAATTTTTACAAAATTTTCTATCTCAAAAATCTGCCCAGAAAAACTATTTCAGGCAGACCGGTCGACCGGCAGTCGACCGGCTGCTGTGTCCAGACATGCACAGGCTGTGCATGTCTGTCGGTCGACCGGACCTACATACCGGTCGACCGGAAAATAGATGTTTGCTCTCTGTATCTTTCCGGTCGACTGGGTCGGTCGACCGATAGAAGGAAACTGTGTTTCCTAATTGAGATCGGTCGACTGGCAGTCGACCGGAGCCATAACGGCTCTTTTGCCAGCAGGGACCCGGTCGACCGGCAGTCGACCGGTAGGCCTGCAACAAGCCATAACGGCTCTTTCCTCTTTTGGAATTTCTGAAAAACTGTTTTTGGTTTTCTCTTTAACAGAGTTTTTAGGAGTTGTTGGGACTCTTTTTCTGATCAAATTAGCTGGAAAAATCAGAGTTTTTAACCTATTCTCTCCCTATAAATAGTGGGGAATAGGCCTTAGTTATTTACCAAGAAAAATACAAGTTTTCATTGTTTTCAAGAGAAAGAGAAAAATAGTTTAAAGCTTTCATTTCCATTCTTTCAAATTGGTTTTTCAGTTGTTGTTTGATCTCTAATATCACTCTACAACTGAAGCTTTTCTCACCACACTTCATAGAGCCAAAAATTTCATATTCTTTCTATAAGGGAAGTTGTAAAAGAGTGAGAGTGTTTGTAAAAGTAAAAGAGTGTTGTGGTCTAGTTGAGATCACAAATTTGTAATCCTTGTTCTTGTGGAGACAAGCTCCTCGGTGGAGTTTCTTTGTAAGGTGAAGCTACGGGCTTGAGGTCTTTGGAGGCCTAACTTGTACGGGATCCTAAGGGGATAGTGGAAACCCTTCACGGAGGTGAAGGCGGGGACTAGAGCTACGGGCTCGAACCTCGAAACAAATCACTTTGTTTGCGATTGCCTTGGCGTTCTTCTTGCCTTACATTGCCTTCATTTTATTTGCTTGTGAACTAACACTTTATTTGTGCAATCCTTACTTGTTTACTTTTCTTGCTATATTACTTGTGTGCATTTCATCATCGCATTTCATACTTGGAATTGTTCGATCACACCTCAATACAACACGGTTGCATTGCGCACCTCTAACCCATTTAAGGGGAATTGGGAGGAAGGAGTTCAGAACCTCGCAAGGGGTATTCGGCTCTTAGTCGTGTTTTTGAGAGATTGTTGCATCACTCACTTAAGTAAAATTTAAAAAGATCATTAGATTAGCAATTACACCTATTCACCCCCCCTCTAGGTGTATTTCAATTGGTATCAGAGCTTGGACTCTAGGATTTGGCTTAACAACCTTAGAGAGATCCTTATATTGCTAATCACTTCATTCATTTCCACATAGTAAACATAGCTGATGGAATTAAGACCCCACCTAAGTTTGATGGACTTAACTTTCCCATATGGAAAGTTAAGATGACCGTGTTTTTGCAATCTCTAGGTAGCCGAGTTGCAAAGGCCGTGACTAAGTCCTTTAGTGTACCCCCCGGTGATGAATCTACTTGGTCCGAAATTGAGACCAAGGAGTTTGATGCCAATGCTAGGGCTCATTATGCACTCCTACAAGCCCTCAATGATGATGACATAGCTAGAGTCATCCATTGCAAATCCGCCTATGAGATTTGGTCCCATTTGCTAGTAACACATGAGGGGACATCACAAGTGAAGAGGGCCAAGATAGACCTTCTTCGGTCCCAATATGAAAATTTTTGCATGCAAGAGAATGAAACCATAGATGATATGGTTACTAAGTTTACAAAGATTACTAATGGTCTTGCTTCTCTAGGTGAAGAAATCAACAATGATCAAAGGGTGAGAAAGATCATCCGGGCTCTTCCTCCATCATGGGAAGTGAAAGCTACAACATTGAAGGAACTCAATGATAAAGATGAGATTGAGCTCATTGGACTCATTGGGAACTTGAAGACCCATGAGATGGAGAGAAAGGCAAGGGAGGACATGGCTCCCTCCAAGAAGAAAACTATTGCTTTCAAAAGTCATGCTACCTACTCCGACGAAGATGACGAAGAAGAAGATGACGAGGAGCTCTCACTTCTAGTCAAAAATGTCCGGAGGATGTACAATAAGGCAAAGTTCCAAGGAAGGAGGAGATGGCAAGGAGGCAAGGAAGAAAGGAAGATCATTTGCTTTAATTGCCAAAAGCCGGGACACATAGTAGCGGAGTGTCCGGACCAAGTGAAGCCATCCTCATCCAAGAAGCCATACAAGAAGAAGGCTATGAAAGCAATATGGGATGACGAAAGTGAATCCGAGGAGGAGATCGACACCGCCAACATGTGCTTCATGGCAAATGAGAGCACAAGCAAGGTAACCCCCTCAACTCTTCTTGATGATGATTTATCCATGGATGAGCTAGGAGAAGCTTTTATAGAACTTTCTAGTAATTATGATTTCTTAAAGAAGAAATATTTAAAAATGAAAAAGGATAATGAATCTCTTAATATTCAAATTGTAAATCTTTCTAAAGAAAATAATGATTTACATTCTTCTTTAGTTTCCACTAAAAATGATTTTGAAAAATATAAGATTGCTTGTAAAGGAAAGACCCCATTTGTAGATTCTAATGAGATTGCCATGCTTAAGGAAAGATTAGACTCATTAGATGTTGTTTTGAAAAAGTGTAGTGAGTTTGATAAGAAGAAGATGGAGAATATGTTTCCTAAGAAACAAGCTCCTAAGAAAAATGTTCATCATGCTCATGCTCATGCTCATGCTCATGTACATGCTACACAACCTATGCATCATGGTAAACCCCCAAAGCATGCTCACACTTCACATACACACCATGCATTTATGTATAGAAAAGTGTACACATGTTCACATTGTGGATGGAAAGGACACTTAGCTAATTTTTGCTATGATAGACTAAGTGCATCATCTCATAATGTTTGGGTTCGTAACACTAACTTTCAAGGACCCAAGAAAGTTTGGGTACCAAAATCAACTATTATTTTAAATGATGTAGGTACTTTCCAAAGCTCAAAGACGTAGAGGTTTATGGTATCTTGATAGCGGTTGCTCAAGGCACATGACTTGGGACATCAACAATTTCGCAACCCTATCAAGATATCATGAAGGTGGCACCGTCACCTTCGGAGATGACGCCAAGGGTAAAATCATTGGTATTGGTAATGTAAAGCTTGGCACTTCTCCTTTAATTGAAAATGTAGTTTTAGTAGACGGGCTCAAGCATAATCTCTTGAGCATTAGTCAATTATGTGACAAAGGATTTAATGTTATTTTTGATGATATTGCTTGTAAAATAGTTGACAAAAATTCTAATGTCTGTGTATTTTCCGGTTTTCGTGAAAGTAATGTATATATGATAGATATGTTAAATATGTCTTGTAATATAACATGTTTAAAAGCCCTCGATGACGACTCTTGGTTGTGGCATAGGAGATTAGGCCACGTTTCATTTGACCATATTTCTAGGCTTAACTCTAAGGAAATGGTGAAGGGTATTCCTTCATTGAACTTTGAAAAGGACCGAATTTGTGACGCATGTCAATTTGGGAAACAAACTAAGTCCTCATTCAAATCAATTAAGGATATCATGTCATCACGTCCATTGGAGCTAATCCACATGGATTTATTTGGCCCTACACAAACCAAAAGTTTAAGTGGGAGTAGATTTGCTTATGTTTTAGTAGATGATTTTTCGCGTTTTACTTGGGTTTATTTTCTTGAACATAAAAGTCAAACCTTTTCACATTTTCAAGCCTTTAAGAAAAGAGTTGAAAAGGAAAATGACTCCTCAATAATTAAAATAAGAAGTGATAGAGGAGGTGAGTTCATTAACCTTCCCTTTACCACTTTTGTGAGGAACATGGAATAAAACATGAACTTTCTTGTCCTAGAACTCCACAACAAAATGGAGTAGTTGAGCGGAAAAATCGTACTTTACAAGAGATGGCTAGGACAATGTTAAATGAATATGGTCTACCACATTATTTGTGGGCCGAGGCCGTTCATACTTCATGTTACATTGCAAATCGTGTTTTCCTATGTAAAAATACTACTAAGACTTCTTATGAGATGTATTTTTCTAGAAAACCTAATGTTTCTTATTTCAAAGTGTTTGGTTGCAAATGTTTTGTTTTAAATACAAATATTAATTTGGGAAAATTTGATGCTAGATCATATGAGGCTATTTTTGTAGGTTACTCAAATACTAGTAAGGCTTATAGAGTCTTCAATAGGTCAACTTTGACCATTGAGGAATCTATTCATGTTAAATTTGAGGAATCTAACAAGTTTGTTAAGAATTGTGTAGAAATTGATGCTTTAGATGAAGGCTTGGAGAAAGTGACCTTGGAGGATGCTTCTACCATGGGAGACAAGCCAAAGGATGATGATGGAAGTGAAGCCAAAGTGGAAGAGGCTCAAGGAAATGAACATCAAGCAAATGAAGAGGAGCCCTCTCAACCACTACCAAAGGATTGGAGATTCAATCCTCATCATCCCAAGGACCTCATCATAGGTGAAGTATCAAAAGGGGTAACCACTCGCTCTAAGATTCAAGATTTTTGTGGTAATTTTGCTTTTATTTCACACATAGAACCTAAAAATGTCCTCGAGGCCGAGGCCGATTCATATTGGTTGCTTGCCATGCAAGAGGAGCTCAATCAATTTGAGCGCAACCAAGTATGGCATCTTGTTCCTAGGCCCCACGATAGACCAACAATTGGTACTAAGTGGATCTTTAAGAACAAGTTGGATGAATCGGGTAATGTAGTTAGAAACAAGGCTAGGTTAGTTGCCCAAGGTTACACTCAAATCGAAGGGATCGATTTTGAAGAAACCTTTGCACCCGTAGCACGGCTCGAAGCCATACGGATGACCTTAGCATATGCCTCATTTAAAGATTTTAAGTTATTTCAAATGGATGTAAAGAGTGCTTTTCTTAATGGTTATATTGATGAGGAGGTGTATGTTGAACAACCCCCGGGTTTGTTGATCCTACACACCCTAATTATGTTTATAAATTAGATAAAGCACTATATGGTTTGAAACAAGCCCCTAGGGCTTGGTATGAAAGATTGTCTTCATTTTTGCTTTCAAATGATTTTAAGAAAGGAAAAGTTGATAAAACATTATTTACCAAACATGTAGATCAAGATATCCTCATAGTTCAAATTTATGTTGATGACATTATTTTTGGATCTACTAATGTTTCACTTTGCAAGAATTTTGAGTCATGCATGAAAAGGGAATTCGAGATGTCTATGATGGGGGAGCTCAACTTCTTCCTTGGACTTCAAATCAAGCAACGTAGTGATGGGACATTCATCAACCAAGCCAAGTACACCAAAGAACTCATCAAGAGGTTCGGGCTTGAAGGATCCAAAGTAGCAAAGACTCCCATGGCAACCACTACGAAACTTGACAAGGACGAACAAGGTAAGGAAGTAGACATCAAATTATTTCGTAGCATGATTGGTAGCTTACTCTATCTTACGGCTAGTAGGCCGGATATAATGTTTTCCGTATGTTTATGTGCACGTTTTCAATCATGTCCTAAGGAATCACACTTAATAGCGGTAAAACGCATAATTAGGTATCTTAGGGGCACAATTGATTTAGGTTTGTGGTATCCGAAAACTAACCAATTTACCATGACTAGTTATTCCGATGCCGACTATGCCGGTTGTAGGGTAGATAGGAAGAGCACAAGTGGCACTTGCCAATTCTTGGGCAATTGTCTTGTGTCTTGGTCTTCCAAAAAGCAAAATAGTGTAGCCCTTTCAACCGCCGAGGCGGAGTATGTAGCAGCCGGAGCTTGTTGTGCACAAGTACTCTGGATGAAACATACTCTTCTCGATTTTGATTTACATTTTGATCATGTTAAGATTTATTGTGATAATACTAGTGCTATTCACATGACCAAAAATGCTAATCAACATAGTAAAACCAAACATATAGACATTAGATATCATTTTCTTAGAGATCACTTTGAAAAAGGTGACATTGATATCGATTTTGTTTCCACAGATTTTCAACTTGCAGATATTTTCACAAAACCTTTAGATTATGCAAGATTTTCATTTATTTGTGGTGAATTGAATGTATGTAAGATTGATACTTAAAATATCTTAGTTTGTTTTGTTTTGGTTTCTAATATGCTTGTTTTGTTTTGTCTTAAAATTTTTTAAAAACCCTTTTTGATGTATGACAAAAAGGGGGAGAATATATGGAGAAAATATATGGAGAAAATATATGTTGTTTGTTTTAAATTTTGTTATTCCTTATGATAGTTTATTTTTGGTGATGATATTTTTCAATGCTTTATGTATGCTTACATAGTTGTTCATATTCATGTTAAATACATAACATTGCTTAAGGGGGAGCTTTCCAAGCTCTTTCCTCTTTTATTTGTTTAATAACTCATATGTTTTGTCATCATCAAAAAGGGGAGATTGTTGGCCCAAGGTTACAATCACCCTTGTTTAAGTGTATTTTGATGATTACAAAACATATTAGTTATTTGTACTAATATCAACTGTTGTTTAAGTGTGTTTCAGGTTCATATCTTAAAGAGTTGATTACTTCCCTAAAGGAAGGTGTATTGGATTCAAGACAAGTCAAATTGGGCTCAAAGTGCAATATTGAAGATCAAGTGAAGATTGCCCATGTTGAAGTCTTGAAGACCTAGAAGTTTGTAAGTGTAGTTTTGTTAAAGATAGAATATGTGAAATTTGGCTCTAGGATTTGCACACACACTTGTTTTGAATGGTTTTATGTTTTTGAAAATGTTTATTTCTAAGTTTATGCCTTGGTTTATACATACATGTACTCAAAGCTTTATATCTTCAAAAACGTGTTTAAAACATGTATATAAACAAAGTTCAGCATAACACTTAGCTTCAGATTTTTTAAAAGAATTTTTACAAAATTTTCTATCTCAAAAATCTGCCCAGAAAAACTATTTCAGGCAGACCGGTCGACCGGCAGTCGACCGGCTGCTGTGTCCAGACATGCACAGGCTGTGCATGTCTGTCGGTCGACCGGACCTACATACCGGTCGACCGGAAAATAGATGTTTGCTCTCTGTATCTTTCCGGTCGACTGGGTCGGTCGACCGATAGAAGGAAACTGTGTTTCCTAATTGAGATCGGTCGACTGGCAGTCGACCGGAGCCATAACGGCTCTTTTGCCAGCAGGGACCCGGTCGACCGGCAGTCGACCGGTAGGCCTGCAAAGGGCCATAACGGCTCTTTCCTCTTTTGGAATTTCTGAAAAACTGTTTTTGGTTTTCTCTTTAACAGAGTTTTTAGGAGTTGTTGGGACTCTTTTTCTGATCAAATTAGCTGGAAAAATCAGAGTTTTTAACCTATTCTCTCCCTATAAATAGTGGGGAATAGGCCTTAGTTATTTACCAAGAAAAATACAAGTTTTCATTATTTTCAAGAGAAAGAGAAAAATAGTTTAAAGCTTTCATTTCCATTCTTTCAAATTGGTTTTTCAGTTGTTGTTTGATCTCTAATATCACTCTACAACTGAAGCTTTTCTCACCACACTTCATAGAGCCAAAAATTTCATATTCTTTCTATAAGGGAAGTTGTAAAAGAGTGAGAGTGTTTGTAAAAGTAAAAGAGTGTTGTGGTCTAGTTGAGATCACAAATTTGTAATCCTTGTTCTTGTGGAGACAAGCTCCTCGGTGGAGTTTCTTTGTAAGGTGAAGCTACGGGCTTGAGGTCTTTGGAGGCCTAACTTGTACGGGATCCTAAGGGGATAGTGGAAACCCTTCACGGAGGTGAAGGCGGGGACTAGAGCTACGGGCTCGAACCTCGAAACAAATCACTTTGTTTGCGATTGCCTTGGCGTTCTTCTTGCCTTACATTGCCTTCATTTTATTTGCTTGTGAACTAACACTTTATTTGTGCAATCCTTACTTGTTTACTTTTCTTGCTATATTACTTGTGTGCATTTCATCATCGCATTTCATACTTGGAATTGTTCGATCACACCTCAATACAACACGGTTGCATTGCGCACCTCTAACCCATTTAAGGGGAATTGGGAGGAAGGAGTTCAGAACCTCGCAGGGGTATTCGGCTCTTAGTCGTGTTTTTGAGAGATTGTTGCATCACTCACTTAAGTAAAATTTAAAAAGATCATTAGATTAGCAATTACACCTATTCACCCTTCCCTCTAGGTGTATTTCAAAGAAGTGGGTCCAAGTCAAGAAATTGAAACTCAAGTCTACAATCATTTTCCCACAATGGAATGTGACTCAATGTTGGTGATTCAAGTTCAGGAATGATAGGTGTGGGAATCAAAACTGACTCTAAAATATTACCTAAGTCGGGTAACAAAACAGGAGTCAATAATGATTCGGGAATTTGAACTTGATCATAGATTTGGGAATCTAGGTCACATATCTCATTAGTTTCAATCTCATAAAAATGGGAACTTGCCAATTTTTCCATGGGACTTTCAAAATTGCACAATTGGTCAAGTTCAATATGATCATCAAAAATGGGTGATTCAATTTCATGATCTATGGGTATGGGAATAAATGTTGGCTCAGAAAATTTGTCCAAATTGGGTAAGGATACCGGAGTCAACATAGATTCGAAAATGGAAACTGAATCGCAAAGTTGGGGATCGGGTTCACATTCACAATCTAATTCAATCTCATTGAAATTAAAACTAGCCAACTTGTCCAAGGATTGGGGTTGAGCAAGTTCATATTGATGTGATGAAATTGAATTTTGATCAAGGTCTTCTAGACAGAATGATTCTTGGTTCCTATCAACTTGGTTGGTTCGCTCAAGAATGTTTGAAAGTCTAGAAATTTGATCATTCATTATATCTTGCAACCGATCCACTTTTTCTTCTAACCCATCAAATAGATCAATGGTGGACTGAAACCTTGGTGATGTGGGAAAAGACGTATATGAAGATACTGGTTGAACAGGTGGTTGACCATATGGCTCAGGGGTGTTGAATCCCCATTGACTCTGTGAAGAGTAGTGATGATTATTCCAATCTTGTTCATAGTATTGGGACTGGGGCATGTAATGATTCGGATAAGACCAATCTGGCACACTAAGTTGGTTAGAGTTATGATATGCCGGGTTGGTAATATCCGAAAAAAGAGGTTGGTGTGTAATATGGATCCTCATTAAAATTGAAAAAATTATTGTTATAGGCCATATCACACAAAGCAAACAAAAGAAAAAAAAACAAACAAAAAAAACAAAAATTTCTAACCTAAGTTAGGGTAGACCTAGACCTAGACGACTCCTAACTGGTTAGACTGTCCACGGGAGGTAGGGTGTAGACTTTGACCACAAGTTAATCAGCCAGGTTAGGGCAAGAGTGGTGGGAGGTTTTCCGTCAAAGACGTTCCTTAATTAAATAACCACCAATCTTCGGGCTTCCGGCCCTCAATCCCCTTCCTAGACACTGATTTGGCAAGAGTCAACTTCCAACACTGTTCCCCCTTAGGATAATCTCCTATTGAGTCCGAGATGTCCCTAGGGCCAACGTCTACTAATTTTTATGTTAGGCTTGGGTTAGTGAGTGCTCGGGATATGATTTTTTGGGCTAAGGAAGGGTGATGAAATCCCCACCTTATCTTATTTATAGGTTATGCTCTTAAGATGAATTAGTGCAAGTGTACAAGATAAATAGATAAGAATCACTCAAAGCAGAAGATCAACCAAGAGATGAATCCTATTCTACATGCAATGCGTACGTACCATGCGTCTCCAGCACTCTTCAACAGTAAATAAAAATAATTGAAAAGACACGTGCCTAATATGCAAACGTCTAATCAAATTTTATTTTTAACAACCAATAATTTACTGTTGAATTATTAGCAATTTACAGGTATATCACAGAACAAATCAGAACAGAGCAGAAAGCAGAATTTTCAAATTTCAGAAATCTGCAAAAAACTGAATTAGTAGTTCACTGCACTTGCCGCGGATCCGCGGCTCTGGCCGCGTTTCCGCGGCAAACTTGCAGGCCCTCGTGCTCTGCCTTCGAGGGCAGAGGCATTGGGTTGCTGTATGTCCTTTCTGCTGCTCTGTTTCTGTTTCCTGTTCTCCAAACCTGCAAACAGAAAAGAATAAAGAATTAGTTAAAAATTAAATTTTTATTAGAGATAAACTTACCGTCCCTCCCCGGCAACGGCGCCAATTTATTGACTGAGATTTCCTGCACACAAAATATAATATTTTAGTTTTAAGAATAGGATGTGCAAGTTCTCAATTCTAATCCGCTGTAGCAAGGCTATGCGGGTCGTGATCCTCAGGGAGGGACTGCGATGGAAGCGTTAAGCAAGTTTTACTCTAAAAATTTATCTTTTTTTAGTTATTTTGTTAGTCACGATGGTATTTACAATGAAAAGTGGTATTTACAATGAATTGTGGGAAAGAATTGTGGAAGATGTGGATTTAATCTACAAAAAAGAAAAGAAAAGAAAAGGAAAGAAAACTTATCTCTTTAGTCTGCTTGCCTTCGATCCTTTTGCGACGACTTACTTTTTCTCAGAAGATTTGCAAGTATGGCGTATAGGATGTCCGTCGCCATAAGCCATCAAGGGATCTTCGTTGGCTAGGCAGTCTCGAAGCAATCGGATCTCACGGATTACAAGTCATCAGAGAGAAACAATAACATAGAACAAGATTAGAAAAACAAAGATAAAGCGAGAATAAAGAAACAATGAAACAAGAATAAAAACAAACCAACCTCGAGCAGATTTTTATTAACAATGGGGGAAAAATAAAAACTTACACCGATGTCACCTCAGTACAAGTATGGTTCCTTCCTCCATGAAAGCATCTCCACTCTCAGTTACAAAATTTACAAAATAAAATCTAACCTAAAACCTAAACCCTAGCTTTTGGCCCTTGGCTCGCCTCTGGACGACTCTGTACGTTGCACTGCAGGAGATATTTATAGGTGCAGAAGGCCGAGGAGTCCTGGATGAACTTGCCCGCGAAATCTGGGATTCTAACTCATCCAGAATGCCGCGCTTTTGCCGCGGTTCCGCGGCACTTTAGTGGCTTCTGGCCACGCGCTTTGGCGCGTGGCCTCTCCTGGTCCGTCCATCTGGGCGCCTGTTTCTAGAAGTTCGATCCTGGCTCTAAATATTGGGATATGGATATAACTTGGAAATCAAGTTATCTAGATTTTGTATTCTCCCAATCTCTTTTAAACGAATTTCCTTCTCATCTTTGGCTTTTATGCTCATCCTGCAAGAGTTTAGGGTTGGGTAGAATTCTATCCTTCCCTCATCTTTAATAATTGCAACTTTAGCCCTTGTATATTTGCACTTTGACAATCTGATATTTTCACTTTGACTCTTGGGCTTCAAATATGGGCTTTTGGGCTTCATTAAGCTTTATTTATTATAAAAATAATAATTCGAGGCCTGCACACAATAAATTACAAATTATTAATAAATGTGCAGAATTAAATGAATAAATATGAAAATGTGATGGTAAATATGATGATAAAAATGCACTTTTGACTACCAATCACTAAACTAAAACTAGAAGAAGAAAGAAACTACAACAACTACAATTCCTAGAAAAAGATAATAATAACTCCTAAACTTTGGATCTGCTCTTCCTCAGAACCCCAGCAGGAGTTTTTATAGGCACCAGGGGAAAGGGGCCAGGGGAACAACCCCTGGCCCAAAGCCCGGGCGCGCCCGCACCCATACAGCTGCGAAAACGTGGCCCGGGCGGCCCTGCCAGGGCGGCGCGTGCCTGGCTTCGGGCAGCGTGTCGTCCCTTCTGTCTCCTGTCAGCTGGGTCTTCTGGATTCTGGATTAGATACCCTGGGCTGACAAAATCTCCTCCCTAAGATTAATGGCTACTTGGTAGGCCTTTAATCACCTATTAAATGGTGATTTAGGGTCTTCTTCTTCATTTGCACACCATGGACCTAAGATCAAGCAAGAAAAGCTTAATTAGCATAATTTTATATCAAATAAATATGAGAATGTGATAAAAATTATGCAAAATTAGAGACTAATCAATATTGAAATCAAGATCAAAACCAATATCCCAAAGGCTCTCTTTTCTTTAATTTTTCTAACACTTTAAAACAAATAAAAATAAGAATTTATAGCCCAAAACTCTTTGAAAACTTCTTTCTAAACCATGAGAAAGATAGAAATTTTAGCTCTGAAAAACCATGAAGAAAATAGCCCAAGAGATGGGTATTTATACCCTCTCAAATAAACTAGTCATTGGCAGTCTAGAATGCCCAGATTGCCCTTCCAGTCGACCACCCGGTCAACCGGCTAATAGTCATTTTTCAAACCGTTGAGCCTCCGATCGATCGCTCGATCGGCCGGTCAAGCCTATCGGTCGACCGCCCGGTCGACCGGCCAGCACCCGAGAGTTGGGTGCTTTCAATCGATCGACCGCGCGATCGACCGGCCTTTTAGGCTAGCCATGTACACGTTCTCGTGCCAATCGGTCGACCGGTCGCCTGATTTAGGAAAAACACAGAGATATAGTTTAAGGGTTAGAAGGATGTTATCTAAATAGGTACGTGTCTCTGTCTTCCACAATATATCCGCGGTAGCAAGGGCTTTGCGGGTCGAATCCACAGGGAGTAATGCGATAGAAGCTTTTCGGAACGATTTTCTCTAAGAGTTAGCTTGGAAAAGAAAAAAAGGATATTGATTGTAAGAAATAGATTTAGAAGTATAGTTTACTAATCATCTATCACAACCAAAGTATTATTCTAAAAGAATAAACATCATATTGAATAAAGAATTATCTACCCTAAGGTTTTGATTGAGAATCAAGAAAAATGAATAACAATGTTGTAAACTCTAATTCATGTGCACTAATAAAAATCAAACTATAATTCATCCTAATTTCAAAGCATAGTATAAGAAAAGTCTACTTAACATTATGCTATCAAAGTATTTAGATATGAACTATGAATAACCATTTAAGAAGTGCAACTTAAATTAGTTAAACTCAATTATTAATTTATCTTCAAGAAAATCAATTTTAATCCTAGGATTTTTAATAATAGACATCAATCAATTCATCTTTTAACTAAACTAGGGTTGATCCAGAGATTAGCAAACTATAAGTTTTAATTAGTTAAACATATTTTTATTTTTATTTTTAATTTTTATTATGAATAAGAAAGGTTGCATGAAAATTAAAAGAAGAAAAACAAATAAGCTAAAGCAGAAAAATAAATTGAATTGCAAAATAAGAAAAGTAAAAAGAATAAAGAACCTTTTTATTGGATGTCACCGGCCAATTACAAAGCTCTTCTTCTTCTTCAAAATAACAAAAACAAAAATACAAGAAGAGGATCTAAAGGAAACCCTAAATTTGATCCTCTGAGAGCTGCTCTTCCTCTGTGCTATGCAGGGGTATTTATAGGAGAAAACTAGAGGAATGAGAAGTGTATGAAGATAGGAGGAGTAAAATCTCTGAATTTGAATTCTTCTTTTATCTCCAAACTTGTTTTGACTTATCCGTAGAAGTTCAATTCTGTCCTACAACTTGTTATCATATTGATCGCTGAATATGACTTATCATCTGACTGAATTAGAAAGTGTGATCAACATAAGAGTTGTAGTCCTTCCAGTCTTCTTTCTGGAGCATCTTGAATCATCAAATTTGAGTTTTGATAGAGAAAGTTATGATTGAAATACTAAAGGGTGTCCAGTCTGAATCCGAATTAAATTCAGATTTTCTCTCCTTTATTTTCATCTTGTTGTGCAAGCAACCTGGTTCAAATAGAAGTCCATCTCTATCCTTCCTTAATTAGAATGATGATTCATCTTTTTATATCTTTCTCCTCCTCTAGATTTGAATAGCAAGAGTCCCACTTTATCCTCCTCTTTAGCAATTAGGAGTTCTTTTTTTATCCTTCCTCTTTAATAATTAGGAGTTCTATTTTTATCCTTCCTCTTCCTCCCTTAGATTTTAAATTAATAATTTAAAATTCAAGTTTAGATTAAGTTAGATAAGATAGAAGCTTCTAAATTACTACAATTAATTATGCACGTGGGCTTGTGGATTTTTTTTGGCTTTTGGGCTTTAATTGGGCTTCATTTATTTATTTTTTTATTTACTCAAGGCCTGCACACATTAAACAATAAAATATTAGTAGTAGTGCTTAATAAAAGAATAAATAGGGAAATATGATGGTAAATGTGATGATAAATATGCACTTTTTACTACCTATCATCGCCAGCGGAGTCTGGCAGGGTTTTAGGGATAGAAAACTTGTATAAATATAAAAACATGATATTAAAACAAATTTGAAGCATATCGTATATGGATAGAATCCATTATATATATATAAGATACATATCTATATTTTTGACATGAAATCCAAAAATAAGTTTTGTTAAATACAAAACTTCAAACACGTGAATAGGATCATCAAAATAATTTTTTCTAAATAGATGAAGCGTAGATGTATATAAATCAAATCTAATATACATTAAACCACGTAAACTTGTTTTGATTCTATCTATTCATGAAAATCATATATTTGAACTTGAAATCTAAAACCCGGTTAAACCGAAAACCAAACATATTGAAACTTGTGTGTGTGAACTTGAGTATATCAACACTATCTACCTTTATACAAGATCTAAACAATCTAAACTAAATACAAACCGAAGTCTTCTTGTCTCCAAACTGACTCGATCCAAACGCGATCCAACGAGTTTGACTCCAACCGAGTGCTAGATGCGATCTTGACGCGCGAGCTCTTGAATCTACATGTGTTAGCCCCAAGACTCCTTTGTTGAAAGTAAATACCTACTAAGATCTTGATCAATGATTAAAACTATATGAACACAAGATCATTAGTAAACTATAATTGCATGAGTTAATCATCATCAAAACTAGAGTGATAGGCCTCTGGGCTAACAATCTCCCCCTTTTGATGATTACAAAACTCATGGAGTTATATATGCATGGATTAAAGATAAGCTTCATAGAAGCTCCCCCTTAACTCATGCATAACAATAAACATAAAGAATTCAATGAATGCTTATAAATTAAACACAAACATATATGCATAAACAAGACTATAAACATACATAGCAATTTTTCTCCCTCTTTTTGCATAAACAAGGAAATAAAATAAACATGCATATATAAACTCATCAAATTCTTCTCTCCCTTTTTGTCAATTCATCAACAAAAGGGTGAAGGAAAAACAAGCAATAAAGATGTATATGTGATATACTTTCATGAAGAGGAAAGGTGTAACGTTAACTCCCCTACATACATGCATTATATGAAAAGAGATGACTAGACCCTAACCACATAAAGTATAATATACAATGTACAAGTGGAGATGTTAAGCTCCTGCTACACACGTGTATTACATTGAGAAGAGAGATCAAGCTCCTCAATATGAGATGCTCTCAACATGAATCTATATAGAGAAGATGTTAAGCTTCCCTTGCATATAAGCAATATATATATATGAAACCATTTTAAAACAAATTTTGAAATTTTCTTGAAGTCAACAAAATAAATTTTGTTATCAATGAAAGTGAAACATTTTATGTTTTTGATACCAATTGAAAATATCTTGTAAATTTTTTATACCAATTAAAAATGAAACATTGTTTGTTGTTGATACCAATTGAAATATATTGTAAATTTTGATACCAATTGAAAGTAAAAACCAAATTTTTTTTGAGTAAACACAACTCATTTTGCAATAAGGATACCAAATTGATAATAATACCAATTTAAGATTATTGATACCAATATTGAAAATGTTAGCATACACCAAAACAAAGTATTTTTCATCATAAAAAATGAGAGTAAGATACCAATTGAAAATAAAACCGATTGAAAGATAAAACACGAATTTTTCTCCTCCTTTATGAAATACTAATAGAAATAATGCATAAGCTTGTATAAGATACCAATTGAAAAATAATTGATATTAAGGAGTAAATCAAGCTTAGCAAGAAAAATCATGAGTATACAAAATGAATTTTTATTTTTTAAAAAATCATGTGTATCTAACACTTAAAAAGTTTTTGATACCAATTGAAATATATTGGCACAATCAAAGCGTATATATGCATGAAAAATGAAAATCCAATTGAAATTGATACTACTTGAAATTTGAAGCATATACATATAGGAAAACTTATATGAGTATACAAAAATAAAATAAATTGAAGATCATGTGTATAACTCATACCTACTATCCTTTTCATGCACAAGTTTAAATAGATTTTCAATTAGGCATACAAGGTATGGTCGCCCAACCATCCGCCCTTAAAGGGTAGAAGTTTTCAAAAATAAGATTTGAAAATAGTCGTAGATTGAAAACACTACCATATGAAGAATAAATAATTAGTTTAAAGTAATTTTTGAAAAACTAGTTAAGGATCTTCAAAATATAAAACTAGTTCATCAAAACTCAAAACTCAACAAGCATCAAGGTATATGTATGTTTTGTTAAAACTAAAAGTATGCATACATATCTCAAAAATAAACGAGTCCATAAAAGAGTTTGCATGAAGGCAAGTGACTCAAGGGTATACATGTATATCCAATAGTTTTAGATCAAATTAACATATACATGAAGCTAAATATATTTTAAGAAAACAGGTACAAAAATAAGGAATACAACTTAAAATGCAAGAATCATCAAAACTAGGCTATACAAGTACATCTAATGGGTACAAATGAGCAATTAAGCACAAACATATAACAATCAAATGTGGCTCATTAGTTGTACAAATATAAACACAAGTTTTAATGAAAACTACATCTAAACAAGTAATCAAAAATCATGAAGTGTAAAATCATAAACCAATATGATCATTATGTAAATGCACATGTTTAAAGTTAGGATATACACAATAGCTAAACTATAGTGAGAATAAAAAAATATAAATTCATATAAACATGGGTGTATCTCATAGACTACATATGCATATCACTAGTCTAATTAACATGACATTTAACATAATAGTCATGAAAAATCAAAACGTGCTAAAAAATCAATCAATGAAAGTATGTAAATATAAATAGGAGTTAGAGAAAGTTACCAAAACCAATAGGGCTAATCTCTAAATCTCCAAACCATGGTGGTCCTCCCACCAAACTACCCTTGAAAGTGATGCATCCAAAAGTGTCACCATTTAGCTCGGAATGCATCCACCATCAAGGCACCATTACTCTCACGTCAAGCAAGAGCCCACACCTACATCAAATACAATAGGGGTAGATTTTGGTACCCATACCTTGTTGGGTCTATGGGGGTTAGCACCTTTCCTAACCCAAATAAATTTATTTGCAAAATTTGAAACATTTATTCTATCATAACAAAATTTTGCAAGGTGGCCCTTACGTCCACAATGTGTACAAGTGTACACATGAGCTTACATAGTGTCATGTGCATGAGCATGTGTATGTTGTAGTTTGTATGCATATATATATGTGGTGCATGTTTCTTGCGAAACATGGATTCCAATCTCTTATGATCCATAGCACATTGGCTCAAAGTGGAGTCCAAACAATCAATATTCTTCTTTAACATAATTATATCATTTTCAACCTTAGAAGAAGATGTGGAGCATGCAATAGAAACACATGAGGGTGAAGGTATAGTAGCATGGCAAACATGTGAATCTAAATCATTTTTCAAAGAAGAGTTTTCTTTTAAAACTAAATCCAATTCTTTTGAAATTGAAGCAATTTTATTTTTTAAAGAATTGTTCTCTTTTATAATAAAATCAAGTTTTGAAGACAAAACCTCATTTTTCTTCAAAACATCATCAAAATTATTTTTATTTTTCAAAATTTCATTTTCCTTTAAAACAAGGTCAAGTTGGGCTTTCAAGGAATCCCTTTCACTTGAAATCTCAACCCTCTCTTGCGAAATCACATTAAGTTTTGAAAACAAATCCTTATTTTCTTCTTTTAATTTAAGACTTTTCTTTTTCAAAACTTTGTATTTTTCTAGTAAATTTTCACATACAATAGATAGTTCTTCATTTAATGCATCCGCATCCATGTTATTATAAGAAGAACTAAAACTATCATCTAGTTGAGTATTCGAATGTACCTCAAGGAAGTCATTCCCTTGGATCGTGAAGCAAGGTTGGTCGAACTCTTCTCCACTAGATTCTTTCTCCACATATTCTGTCATTTGACGTTTGGGAGATGTCAAAGTATTCCACACTGTAAAGGCGGAATCACAAAGAGAAACCATAGATAAATGATCTTTGCTTAATGTTTGCTTAATTGCCTCTAAGACTTGTGCATTGGCTTCTATATACTTGTTATTACCAAGATAAGATTTCTTGATAGTAGCAAGGTAAACATGCATTCCTAGGATTTTTAAATAGGCACTCATTCTAAGTTTCCATATATCGATGTTGGATACATCAAACATGGGAGGGGCAAGGTAATCCATGAGTGATAAACTATATGTGTGCAAATGCAAGTCTATATTAACTAACCAAGATCTCACTCCTAGGTGGTTAAACCTAATATCAGGAGCGTATACTCTGATACTAATTGAAAATACACCTAGAGGGGAGTGAATAGGTGTATGGCTAATATAATGACAAATGATGCAGAATTAAAAACTAATTACAAGACACTAAGTGTAACCAAAGAGCGTATCCAAATTTTCGATAACGGACTCTGGACTATCTCCTCTAGATTCCTCTAAATAAGAGTTGAGGTGCTATATGAAGCTCTCTTGGTTCAACACTAGTATGTGCACACAAACAATATCAAGCATATAAGTGATATGAACAATATGAATCAATGCAAGATATAAAAGAGAGAGTTTAGAGATAGTAGATCAATCGCAAACAGCGAGATATGTTTTGAGATTCGAGTCATTACTCTACGTCCCCGCCTTCACACAGAAGGATTTCAACTATATGTCCACACAGGACCTCCCACGCAGGGAACCTCCACCGAGGAATTGGCAAATACAAACTAGGAGTACACAACTCCTCTCTCCAACAACAGCACCTCTATACAAGAGGCAAGGCACAACAACTATCACCTCACACAAGAGGGATAAGGTTCTAAGCCAAACAACAATCACCTCTACACTTAGAGGCATAAGGCATTTAGCCAAACAACCACAATCACCTCTACACAAGAGGGATGAACACAAACTCAAAGCACAACCTCCTCTACACTTAGAGGGATAGGCACAAACCAAAGCAAATAGAAAGTTACAATCTTGGTGACTACAAAGATCACAAACAACTCTTGGTGGTCTCAATAGACCACAAACCAATTTTCCCATAAAAACAAGATCCTATAAATAGGATAGAGATGATAGCTCAAGTGTGAGAAATACAAATTGTTTGGAATGAAAATAACAAAGAAAAATACTTAGAAAAAACACCAAATTGATATTGAAATCAAGATCAAAACCAATCTCCCAAAGGCTCTCTTTTCTTTGATTTTTCCAACACTTTAAAACAAATAAAAATAAAACTTTGTAGCTCAAAAACTCTTTGAAAACTTCTTGCTAAACCACTGAGAAAAATAGAAATTTTAGCTCTCAAAAATCATGAAGAAAACTGCCCAAGAGATGGGTATTTGCACCCTCTCAAATAAACTAGCCGTTGGCAGTCTAGAATGCCCAGATTGCCCTTTCGGTCGACCTCCCAGTCGACCGGCCAACGGTCATTTTTCTAACCGTTGAGCCTCCGGTCGACCGCCCGGTCGACCGGCCAACACCTGAGAGTTGGGTGGTTTCTGTCGGTCGGTCGACCGGCCTTTTAAGCTGGCCATGTGCACGCTCTCGTGCACATCGATCGACCGATCGGTCGACTGACTCCTGGTCCGGTCGACCGCTAGCAGAGTCTGGCAGGGTTTTAGGGATAGAAAAACTTGTATAAATATAAAACATGATATTGAAACAAATTTGAATCATATTGTATATGGATAGAATCCAGTACACATATAAGATACATATTTTTGACATGAAATTCAAAATAAGTTTTGTTAAATTCAAAACTCCAAACATGTGAATAGGATCATCAAAATAGTTTTTCTAAATAGATGAAGCATAGATGTATATAGATCAAATCTAATATACATTAAATCACATAAACTTGTTTTGATTTTATCCATTCATGAAAACCATATATTTGAACTTGAAATCCAAAACCCGAAAACCAAACATATTGAAACTTTTGTGTGTGTGCACTTGAGCATATCAACACATCTACCTTTACACAAGATCTAAACAATCTAAACTAACTACAAACCAAAGTCTTCTTGTCTCCAAGCTGACTCGATCCAAACGCGATATAACGAGCTTGACTCCAACCGAGTGCTAGATGTGATCTTAGCACACGAGCTCTTGAATCTACATGTGTTAGCCCCAAAACTCCTTTGTTGAAGCTAAATACCTACTAAGATCTTAATCAATAATTGAAACTATATAAATATAAGATCATTAGTAAACTATAACTACATGAGTTAATCAACATCAAAACTAGAGTGATGGGCCTTTTGGGCCAACACATAACACATGCCCTTGAAGGGAAGATAGACAATCAAGATAAAGTCCCTCAGAGCGCATGCTCACAAAGGAAAATAGTCGAGATAAAGGACTGTTAAGGGGCTGAGGCCTATTTATAGGCAAGCCATAAGGCTTATAATTAATGGCATAAAAATAAAAGCCATCAGCCTTAATGCCTGCACGGACATCAAATCCAATGCAGAGGTGACACGTGGATTGTTACTCCGGGAAACACCTATGACACAAGTCTCCAACCGTCAACGCCGACTTGGCATTAAAAGATCCAACAAGATCTTTAAACGGATTGCATGAGACGCGTTGGAGGCTGCGTCCTGAAGTCCGCGTCCTTTCACAAGACTTGGAGGCTGCATCCCGAAGACTGCGTTCTTGCACAAACTCAAAAGCCGCTTCCATAAGTTCGCGACCTTTCACAAACCTGAGGGTCGCGTTCCTTTCGTCTAGAAGAAGAAGCCACAACCGCGTCTCCTTAGTGATCCAGAGCCGTATCCTCTTAATGATCCAGAGCTGCGTCTCCTCAGCGAGCCAGGACCACGTTCCTCAACAATTCAAAGTCGAGTCCTGAAGTCCGCGTCTTTTCGCAAACCTGAAGGCCGCGTCCCCTTTATCAAATTGAAGAACGCAGGTTTGCGTTTCTCTCAAACAATTCAGAGCCGCGTCCTCTCAAAGGGCCAGAGTCGTGTCTCTCTTGAGGAGCTACAGTCGTGTCCCCACCAAACAACTGAGAGTCGCATCTCTCTTGATGAGTCAGAGCTCTGTTTCCATCAACAATTTAGAGCCGTGTCTCCACTACAAATGACAGCCGTGTCTTAATGGCAAACCCAGTACAACCTGAGTTTATCATTCGCGCGTCTTTCTTGATGAGCCAGGCCCGCATCTCCATCAATAGTTCAGAGTCACGCTTCTCTTGTCCGCGTCTTCACTATAAACGAGAGTCGCGTCTCAATCACAAACTCAGTGTAGCCTGAGTTTATCATTCATGGCCGTGTCCTAACAAAACGATTAAGGACTGCATTTTCACAAACAGTTAAGGTTGGGACTATGAAAGCTGAGTTCATCTAGGCAACAAAGAGTCCGTCTAATTCTCAAAGACAAAGAAAGGATAAAGACGAGACAAGAATTTGATAACTTTTATTATTTGACTCAAAAATGATAAAAGTAACATGAGCACTCTCTTATTTGACAAATGGAGTGTTATGAAAAAAATGGAGAAATACAAAAAGGAGAAGAAGGCTAATAATCCTGCTTCGCTAAAGAATGGATCCGTTCTCGGAGGCGCTGCATCTCCTACTGACGTGCCTTCTCGGCTTCTACAAAAGCTTGAACCCGCACTCTTCCTCTGATAAGAATCTCATCGTAGCCAGTTGTGCCTAAAGAGACTCCAACCTAGAGGAATGAGCAGCAAGGTTTTTTTGAAACTGAGTCTTGGTGGTTTCCAGCTCTTCCAGCTTTTTTCTGGTAACAGCAAGTTTCTATTCATTGACTTGAATCAAGGCTTGCGCCCTAGCAATAGCAGCCTGAGCAGTGGCCATAACTTGCTCCGCACTTTGGATGATGATCTCAGATTCCTTCGAATCGTCAACCAATCTTTGGTAGTCGGCTTGGAAGTGGTGGAGATGATGGGTCTCTTCAGCCATTTGCTCCTCCATCTCTTTCCACTCATAGTTTTGAGCGGCGAGGAGCTTACCCAGCATCAACCGAGCCTCATCCATCAAGCTAGCCTTTTCTAGAGTCTTTAGTTCCCTCAGGCATATCCCTTGCTGTTCAACTAGCATCAGATATGCCCTAGCTTGTGCAGGGCTTCCAGTGTGATGGATGTTCTCGATCTGATTCTCAAGAAAAATTCGAGCAAACTCGAAGGAACTTCCCCCAGAACGGACCAACTCAATGCAAGACTTCATGGAGGCGAAAAGTTGTTGCACCATTTGATGCGCTAGTTCTTCCATGATACCGGTGGCTGGAGATGACCCTGCCGGTGCACTCCCGGATCCCCTCTCTGTGACAGGATGAGTAACACCCACAGAAGCGGGAGCAGACTCAACTTGTGTAGGGACGAGGCCGACAACAGGCTTATCCGACGCTGAGGCCAAGGCCAACACCTCCGGGACAGTTGTTGTGGTAGCCTCCACAGCAACAGGGACGACAACAAACTCCACGGCACTGTGTTCACCGGTTGAAGTCTAAACTGTGTTATCTTCTGTGCCAAGGCTCTCCATGGGATCCTCTATGTGAGCTACCCCAGTACTCTCTGCAACCATAACATTAATGTTAGTGGTAACAATGAAAAAGAGAGTATTCAGCATGTCTTTATTCTCTTACTAAGTTGAGGATCTGAAGATGGAAAATCCGTAGATAGCCACTTGGGGATGAGGATTTCCCGACCTCGACGGTTGCACCCTCATGAGGCACCCCGGTAGCAGGAACTTCGAGACCCTCTTGATGGCCAGCTCCTGGATCATCTCCTCAATGTGAGAAGAAGTTATGGTTTCGCTACCGGTAGCCACCTCTGTAGAAGAAAGTTAAAAGAAAGGGTTAAAACATTGTCCCAACTTGATGGAGAATCAATTAAGGAGCACAAAAGAAATACCCTCGGCAGTGGCAATCTCTACTATCGGTGAAACCATCGCAGGGACGTAGCCCAACACTCTTCCTCTGATATATGAGAGAATTTGCTCGTATCAGGAAGAGTGGATTCGTCACCGAAGTCGACTTCTTTGCCAGAATAATATTCATGCTTCTCGGATGACAAAGACGACAATCGGACCCAAGAAGTCTCAGAGATCGGGACTTTTCCACTGAGAACCCCAGTAGTAGGGCTGGGTTCAACAACCCGCGAGGAAGGCATTAAAACACTCGGAGACCCAGGTTGTTGCACCTCTACCCTTCTCTCATGAGCTGAAGAAGGTCCAGGCTGAGTTGAACTCCCGGAATCTCAACATCATCCCTCTCCACCAAGTCAACTTTTGGTCGTTTGACCTCTTCGGCCATGATGGGTTCGCCCGCAGGCTCTCCCTCTGCTAGAATCGCGGGGCCCCTACTACGCAGACCTCGGAAGCGAGTAGTTGGGACTGCCTCCTCCTCTTCTTCTTCCTCCTCCTCCTACTCCTCAGCACCAGGAGGGACTACTTCAGGCGTCTGGATTGAAGCTTCAGCCTCAGACCTCCTCCTGGCCTTCTTCGGGCTGGGCTCACCTTGGGAAGTAGAGCCACGAAGATGTTTGGCCACAGCTTGTCGACTCTTTCTGGTGGATTGTTCCTTGGTTGCTATTACTCGAGGCTCTTGCTCCGTAGCTGTTGCCCTTGTTCGGCTGATCTCCCTTCTGTTCTCCATCCCTACCTCCCCTCCTGTTTCCCTCTCGGCTTCTTGACACTCGGTCATACCCCACACGCGTCTTTTGGAATCCAACTTCGCTTTATAAGACGCCTTGATACTCTTGATGCAAGAGGTATTTATTCTGAAGCCAGGTAACCTGCTAGCAAGGAAGTACCACGTGTAGAAACTGAGGCTGGTATGACAATTGGGTGTCCTGTGAGGCAGGCTGAAAACAGATCTCGTCCCTCCAGCTACACTATAGTACCACGCCCGAGCACCTTCAAATAGGTTGCCATTAAAGCGGAGTCCAGCGTTAGGGTTGCCGACATATAATTGATCATAGCCAAACTGCCAAGCAAAATGACTTGGCATGTAAGGCTCGCTCGTATATGAGTCACCTTGCCAGAAGATCAGATATCCAGGTCGAATATTGATCAGCCACTAGAAGACTTTAGATGGCAGCATTGTGAAGTCATCTGGTCCTGCAAGGTTAGCAAACTTATCCCCGTAGTATGCACCGAAAATTTCAGGGAAGCAGCGGTCGAGTTAATGATTAGAGCTGCTCAGAATGGATTTTCGAACAAAGTACATATGTATTGAGACCAGCTCGAATTCTCCATCCTCTGCATGAAAGGAATGAAGCCTTTGAAGGGAGACACCGCCGTCATCAGTGAAGGGCAGTGCATGACGTACCAGGCCATTAGGTACGTGTATGGAAGCTCGACTCTGGGGTTATGAGTCCTCACTTCTGGCCTTCCTTTCGAATCTACCACGGGCCTGCCCTGGGAGTCTATAATGGCCTCCACTTGGCACAGGCTTTTGGCAAGCGCTCGTAACCCACTCTGGATCCCGGCTACCATCACCGGGAGAAGGGAGATTGACTTCCTGTACGCTAGTAGGACCGCCGGGTACACTACGTCGGTAATGATTACTTCGTGCGGCAGCGTTTGCACCACACAACACTTCAGCCAAAGCATGAGGAAACCCACCAATAGAGCCCGGTCGGAGATGAGAATTCGGGCCTGGTGGTGAAAACTTTCAAAAATCGTGTCAAGTTGGAAAGTGTCCTCATTCGACTCAGTAGCGACTAAGTGGTGTAGGAGCTGTGGAGGCATTGATCCTCTCAGCGATTTCTTCATCAGTACCAAGGGCCAGACTAGTCACTGGGCTAGATTTTTCATTTATGTCGTTGAACAGATAGCTCGCCCAGGACATCTGCTTAACGCCCATGTTCCTCCAGGTGGATATTTATGTTGGCCCAAAGGCCTATCACCCTAGTTTTGATGATGATCAACTCATGTAGTTATGTTTACTAATGATCTTGTGTTTAATTAGTGACAGATTCCTTATCAAGATCTTAGTAGGTGTGGAGCTTCAACAAAGGATTTAAAGACAAGTTAGAAGCTAGCACCGGTTGATTCACGAGCCTATGCATCAAGAACACATCTAGAGATGAGCTCGGTGGATTGCATTTGGACCAAGTCAAGAAGATGAGAAGCCTTCAAGTGAAGACTTCAAGAGGATGAAGACTTGTGTCTAGGTATAAGATTTTGTTTTGTTTTAGATAAAAATGTAAAGGATAGAATAGATTGGTGGATTGCTCAAGTCACATCACACACACACTCTTGAGATTTAATTGTCTTTTCATAAAAGAATTTTAGTTAGAAAAGACTCCTTCATTTTGGTAAAAAGATTTTTCATTGGACAAAATACATGTCTTGGTTTTTGATGTTACCTATATACATATCTTTCAAAACCAAGTTTAGTGCTTTATGTCAAAAACTAGATATTTCATCTTGATTGTGTAGTGGATCATATCCACACACACTATGCTTTAAAGTATATCTTGTTTTTGTATTTGATGGAAATTTGGAAAAACATGTTGTTTTAGAAAAACAGTTTTTATTATGAGCCAATATTTCCAAGTTACAAAAAATAGTCAAATCTTTAATAAACATGCCTTGATTTTGTGCAAGCATGTTTCTATATCATAAAACTATTTTTTGTAGAATTTCTAAGTATTTATGGGATTTTTTATTAAGCCAAAAAGACCAATCTTTAATCCCAACTTTTTCAGGTTCTGGCAGTTCTGATTTTTCAGAACTGACAGTGGCCGGTCGACCGGGTCGGTCGACCGGAAGTGCACAGACGTGCACGCCTGTGTGCACTGGAGAACGGTCGACCGGGCCGGTCGACCGCTTCAGAGAGCTTTGCTCTCGGGAATTATCGGTCGACCGGGTCGGTCGACCGACAGAGAGTTTACTCTCTTCTCCAGTTGCGCGGTCGACCGGGTCGGTCGACCGGAGGCTGCAACGGTCGGATTTTGACCGTTGCGGTCGACCGGACCGGTCGACCGGAAGCTCTGACAGAGCCCAACGGTCAGATTTTTCTGGCCTCTATAAAAGGGGTTTTGTCATTGTTTTGAGCTAAGATTTTAGGAGAGCTTTTGTCCAGTTATTTCCATTCTTTTAGCAGAGTTTTCTCCACAAAATAGAGTGCCAATATTTCCTATCAAAAGGGATTTTATCAAGAGAGTGTTTATTGTGATTTTTTGAGATTTTCACCAAAGATTCTTTCCTTGCTTTCTCACACAAACACTTGAGCATCCATTGAGCTATTCATCCTATAGGTGTTGTAGTGAGAGTTTTTGTAGGTGATCAAGTGTTTAGATCACCAAGATTTCATCTTGTACTTTGAGGAGACGGGCAAGTGTGCTCGTTGTGGTGTGGAGTTCGGTTGTGAACTCTTGTGGTGCGAGGTGCGGCCTCGGCGAGTCGGTGGACTTGCGTGTGTACGGGACTTGGGAGTCCGAGGGCTTGTAGGTGTTGCGGCACCGAGGAGAGATCCATTGGGATCTTGCATAGTGGAAATCCTTCGTGTGTCGAAGGCGGGGATGTAGAGCAAGTGTGCTCGAACCTCGAAACAAACCATTTGTGTTTGCGATTGCTCAATCTTGCTCTCTCTCTCTCTCTTTTTGTCTCTTTTATATCTTGCATTCAATTATTGTCTATCTTTATATGCTTGATATACCCTTGTGCTTAATTGTTATATAATTGCTTGGGATTGATTGTCTAACACTTGTATTCAACCAAGAGAGCCAACGCGGCACCTAAACCCATTCAAGGGGAATCTAGAGGAGTTTGTCCAGAGCCTCGCAAGGGGAATTCGGCAACACTCTTGTGTTATACATAAGTGTTCAATTAAAAGAAGTTTAATTTGGTCAACTTAGTTTTAATTCCGCATTATTTGTTCATAAGTGACCATTAGATTAGCCATCACCTATTCACCCCCCCTCTAGGTGATTTTACAATTTAACCACAGATGTGGAAGCGGCATAGCACTTCTCAATATGTCTCGTACACCTAAGGATCTTCTTTCTTTGAGAGGTGAAGCTCCTCAGAGGTCGGGACGTACTCTTCATAAGGGACATCTCCCATTACTAGCCCTGAAACTTCATACAGCTCATGTAGAGCGAGCCCATCTCTCCGGCTGGAGTGAAAAATGTGCCCGTCAGGGGATTATAACGCTCCAAGACACCATAAAAGCTGTGGGAGCTCTACGGGAGGTCATATTGCTTGGCCTTAACCGAATGGTATAAACCCACTTGTGTCAGTAATTCCCCGAGCTCAGTAAGAACAAATCCAACCATCCTGCTCTACCATGACTTGTCGGTAGAGTGGATCCACCCGGGCGGACGAAAGTCAGCGGGAAAATCACCCCTCACCTTCAGGAATTGATTGATGAAGGTGGTGGCTAATTGAGGGGTTTCTCCTTTCGAATACTTAGCCCTGGCTAACCCGAAAAATAAACCGAATACATCTTTTCCGTGGCCAGCAGGGTATGCTTCTTTTGCACCCAATTTCCCAAGAGACACGCCGAAGACAAACCTGGAAAGATCCCACTCCATCGCGCGATGTACCGACATGTGCTGAAGATAGGACAAGGGATACATCCTCTCCATGTTGGGAAGGAAAAACCTCTTGTCCCCTATCTGGCGGAGCCACTTATAGTCTCCATCACACAAGATCCTATCTTCCTCAGTGATGGCGTCACCAAAGAAGAAGCTAGGTTTCCTCAGCAGAGCGCGGGAATCTGACTCGAATAGCCCATCAGAAATGATCTCCCGAAGGGTCAGCATACTGGCCTTGCTGATCCTATCATTTCGCTTCTTTGACTTACCAGTAGTCACAGGAGTAGTCCTCTGAAGTACAAAGGTCAAATTCAGATCAGCACCACCTATGTGCCTAAAGTGGCACTTCTTAGACAAAGGGCTAGAAAAATATCGCATTACAAAGAGGACAACACATAGTCAGAAATCTAAAAGAAAATGGCTAAGTGTTTGAAACTCAAGTGCAGGAATGAATCCAGACGCGAAAATCAGCAAAACCCACGCGTAAGACGCGAGGCTCGCATGAAGCCCGCGTATTAAAGTCCATAACTTAGAAATTTTTCTAAGTGTTGGACTCGGACGCGAGACTCAGTGAAACCCGGTCTTGTCTTAAAGACGTGAGGATCACATGAAGTCCGCGTCTGAACTTTCCTAGCCTAGAGAAATTTTGAGTATTCGGATCAAAACGCAAGGCTCAATGAAGCCCACGTTCGACAAGCAGACGCCGACCCAAGCTAATGAAGCGAAGACGCGAAAGTCGTCAAACCCGCGTCTTGCCTACCAGTACAAGAGCCACGTCTGAAAATCAAACATGGGCACAAGTCTCGCGTTGGCGATTCAAATTTCAGAAGAGATTTAAGAGTTAAGAAAGCTCTTCAAGCCCTTTAATGGTGGAAACCAGTTCAGATGGTTATATTACCTGAAATGGGGGCCTCCTGCATGGAAGGACCACCCATTTGAGCCTCTAGAGCGACAGCGCTCGAGGACAAGGCAACATGTTTGGCCTTTGGTGCCATTTCAACCGTAAAATTAGTGTTGAAGACGAAAGAAAGTGAAAAAGCTTTAAGCTTTTCTTAATTTTTTATGCAAGGCTCAGCGAAGAAGAAAAAAGTCTAATGATGACTCTTAAAAGACTGTTGTCTTTTTATAGACACAGTGATCCGCAGAGATATGCGCGCATATCTCGAGGCCCAATCTTCGCCCGACGCGTGGCGCGCGTCTTGAACGAACGCGAATTTCGTGTGTTAAGGGAAAGACGTCCCCTTAACTCCGCCAGACACGTGGCAACGCGCCCAGAATACGGGTCTCGCGTTTAACAAAGCCGCGTCCCTCCAAAGGTCGCATCTCTTCGGCAAAGTGAGAGCTGTGTCTTCACTTTGAAGACTACATCCTCTTCAGCAAAGTGAGAGATGCGTCTCTACATCAAATGAGGTTTGTGTTCCTAAGGCAATATGACCTCTGCGTCTACAAGACTTGCATTCAGTCTTTACTTCTGCAATCAGTTCAACAATACACTTGCACAAATAGATGATTGCTTACCCCGGTTCAACAGTACACCAACAACCAGCTCAGAGCACCGAGGAGGTCTGGACTGCGTATCTAGACACTCACGACGATCATCTCTGGTGGATTCAAAGGGTTTTATAGTACACTCACGAAGACCACATTTTAGACAGGATCAAGCTTAGAGCATCTCAAATGATTGTCAGTCCAATCATGAAAAGCATGAATTCAACCAAAGTCCAAAGTGTTTCCAAATTCGTCCCAGTCAGCCACGGAATATTAAAAACTTTGGAGGGGATTCTGTAGACTGTTCCAAAATCACTGAGGACAAATCATCAGAAAGCAGAATCTAAACTCCAAACGCAAGGCTAATCATAGCCACTATCGCAGCACCAAGACGCGAGGGTTGAAATCCGCGTCTCAACATCACTACAATGACCAAGACGCAGAGCTTTAAAGTCGCGCCTCAGTATTACTGTAGTACCAAGACGTAAGGGTCGAAACCCGCATCTCTGCTTTACTGCGACGGTCAAGGCGCAGAGCTTGAAACTTGCATCTTAGTCATCTATGCAATACTTAGACGCAGAGCCCGAAGCCCTCGTCTCACATAAAGCTTGACGCAGAACTTGAAGCTCGCGTTTCAACCAAACGCGAAGCTCAAGCATTACCTCAACGGTTAAAGGTGATGCTCGAAGCCCGCGTTTCTACTATAAAGGAACCATGTGTCTCAGTTATAACTGCCCTCATTACTGGGTCAATTACTGCCCACGTAATGAGGGAGTTAACCCCCATTATGGAGTTTTTTAAGGGATAATTCTACCCCTGAAACCCCTATAAATAGCTCAGTTTGCTATTGAAGAGGGGTTGAAAAAAAAAGGTTTTGGTCGCAAGTCTTGGAGAAATCAGAATCTCTAGCTGAGGAATACAAAAGAGTGTAACTCTTCTAACAACTTGCTGGGTACAAGTTTATTCTTGCCTCAAATCTCTTTGAGCTTTTATTGAACAGGAGCTGTGTTACTCCGTCCATAGTCCGAAGAGAAGATTCCTAGAAGACTATGATGCTTACCCGGTTAATGAAAAATAACATTCACTTTCACCGCCACATCAAGAACCCAGTATTAAACAAAGAGAAAATTTGAGTTTGAATATCTTCTCTCTTGTAATCAGAAGTTTTGAGATTGCTGTAACTTTCTTTACAGTCAAATAAAAAATTTACACGCTTTCAATTTTTCCCATCAAACAGGTTTCACTTCGCTCGTGGCTAGTTCTGACAATGTTTAGCACTCTAGCCTTGTTCCCCGGATTTACCCCACTTGACTTGCTCTCATGGATTTAGTGAACCGGGTTTTCTTGCTGTGTCTGAACAACTTGTTATAATCTTTACCGACATCTATTCGGCCAACCTTGCGGGGCTTGGGTATTCTCTAAATATTTCATCTATAGTCGAGTTATCATTCAGAAAATGGTTGTTCTATATTCTTAGTTATGACTTTCAGAGTTATCGGCTCCTAGTATTCAGAGCTCATTATTATCAATTGCCCTTCATTTTTGTATCTACAATCAGTTATCGGGTTTCCCTTATCTACGATATTATGATCTATTTCCAGAATGGCAGAGAACAGACAGAAATCTAGTAATCTTATTATAGACTCTCCGCCGGGAACAGCTTCATGTCACATAGAGTAAGTATGAGTACTGAACATGTAAGTATCATATTCTTAGGGTCTCGTCTATTTGAAGGGAGTAATCTCTGTCGATTCTAGCAGAATTCAAGCAGTGAAAGATTAGCCAGATCTTAAGTCAGCTCATTTCGTATTATCCAGAGTAAGTCAGTCTATAGAAGTTCCGGAAGATAATTATATGAAAGAGATAGATCAGCTACATGGTATTCCAGTTATATTATGTCGGGCAGAGACACGAGATTCAGATCGCAATATTGTTAAAGTCTTCAGAGAAGTTTAGAGACTCTACTTATATTCAGCTTATCTTATCACTCTCAGAAAGATTGGACAGTCCAATCAGACCATTCAGAATCTTAATTATCTTCTTCTAACATGATTATCTTATTAACAGTTATCAAATCGATATTGTTATGGCACCGTCCGAAGTTTAATACGGTAGAAAGTGCAGAGGACGTCTAGAGCTATTGATCAGTCGGTTATGAGCATTACCTTTAGCTAGTCATATCTTAATTAGTATAACCCTCATTCCTGTCCATCCTGTGTTCATCTTCAACTTATCGAAATTTTGAAGACGAAATGTTTGTAAGGTGGATAGAATGTAACACCCCGTTCTCAGAATGCGTACTTACTTACTTATTCAGATTCTCGATCATATTTCTCGATTTACTTTCTATATTTATTTTTATTTTATGAATATTTATGCGATCGCTTTGCATTAGATCCGGATTCGTGAACTCGGAATCAGCCCTAATCTGAACCAGGGACACAATCCTAATGTATTGCTCAATTTGATTTTTTCGGTGGTCAGATTTGATCAATTTCAGTTTCAAACATCATTTTTCAATATTTTAGCTTTTTCATGATTTTCTGAAATTTTTCAGAATTAAATTGCAAAATCTTCAAACCGGTGTCGACTGGTATCACTGGTCGATTCTAGATTTTTTTTAATTTACAAATGAAGTTGAATTTCTAAAATTTAATTTCATATTATTTCTTAAAATTATATTTTCCATCTTAATATATTTTTTGAGAATTTTCTAAATTTATCAAAACTCGGCCGGATTTGGCGTCAGCCAGTATCGCTAGTAGATTCTAAGATTTTTAATTTAAAAATGATATTTTATTTCTAAAAATTGAATTCATATTATTCCTCAGGATGATATTTTCTACCTCTGAATTTTTTTGGGAATTTTTATGGAACAGTCGATATTTCCCGACATTATTATAATATTATTATTTTACGGAATCTTTTTCTTTCTTTCTTTCTTTTACTTTCATTTTTCCCCATCCAATCACCTGCCGAACCCTCCCCCTTCATTAATTACCCCATCTCCCTCACTCACTTTGCTTTCTCTCTCTCTTTTCCCCCATCCAATCACCTGAGATCTTAATTACATCTTGATATATTCAAGTACAAACTACACTCCTAATACACATGTACTCCTGATACTCCTGACATGTTCCTACTCATTCCCGTAATCTGATAATTATCTAATAGACTATAAAAAGGGATAATTTACATCGGTTCGGGAGAAACTTGCGGATATCAATATATATTCGTGTTTACAGTGGTATTAGGTATGTTGTGCAACTAAAACTTTCAGTTCAACCTAAGGGTCTTCAGGTGTTCTGAGGGAATGCTAGCTCCTTACCTCATGTTACATTCCTGAAAGGGCATACAATAAGACCCTCATCTAGGCCTTGCAGCTGGTTCTGTACACCAGCAACGGAACGTCATGGACCGTGGTCCGGACATGTACGGGACTCACTGTAAACATTGCTCGTTGAAACCCCGTTGGTTTCCAATAACAATCTTGTTTTACTCAGATGTGGATATGTGTGTGCTGGGACGCTAATCCACATACCTAGCCATCTGGGTAGGACGAATAATAATAATAAAAGATGCCAACTAATAATTCGTTGTATGTTATGCTATGTTTGCTTTCATCCGGTTTTACTTCGGATTTCTGATTTTAGGATTATTATTATTATTATATTATAACTGCATACATCCTGGCTTACCACTTATGTTCTGTTCCAGTCTCCTGCTCTTAACATATTATACTATGCATATTTCCTGCTTGATATCATTTATTCTCTCTCTACCTGCTCATGTATGTCTGTGCTCACAACACGATTTTCAGTGCATATTTATGACCCAGATTTATCGATACACATGTGCTTGACTCTGCACGCCATTTGGCATTCACCACTCCACTTGTTGGGGAGTTTCTGACTCCCCTGAATCCTCATGTCCTGATCCCAGAGTTGAAAAACACCTAGAGGGGGGTGAATAGGTGTGAATGCTAATCTAATGATCTTTTTAAATTTTAATGAAATGAGTGATGCAACGATCTCTCAAAACACGACTAAGAGCCGAATACCCCTTGCGAGGTTCTGAACTCCTTCCTCCCAATTCCCCTTAAATGGGTTAGAGGTGCGCAATGCAACCGTGTTGTATTGAGGTGTGATCGATCAATGCCAAGTATGATGATGAAAATGAAATGCTCACAATGTAACACAACAAGTATAGCAAGTAAAGTAAACAACACAAGATTCCACAAGTAGAGGGTTAGTTCTCAAGCAAATAATTCAAGACAATATAAAGCAAGAGAAATTGAAAGCAAGAAGAACGCAAAGGCAATCGCAAACAAGATGATTTGTTTCGAGGTTCGAGCACACTTGCTCTAGTCCCCGCCTTCACCTCCGTGAAGGGTTTCCACTATCCACCGAGGATGCCTTTACAATTGGGTCTACCGAAGACCGAGCACCGAGCTCCACCGAGTACAAAGGACCTCTACCGAAGAGGTTGCTCCACAAGAAGGAATTACAAGAACAAAGTGATCACAACTTGATCACTACACTTTTTCTCAATCTCTTTTACAAACACTCTCACTTCAATTACAACTTCACTATAGAATGAGTATAGAATTTTTGGCTCTATGAAGTGTGGTGAGAAAACTTCAGTTGTAGAGTGATATAGAGAATCAAACACAACTGAAAAACAATCTTGAAAGAGTAGGAATTGAGAGCTTTAAACAATTTTTCTTTTCTCTTTTGAAAACACCAAAACTTGAGGATTTTTCTAAGTAATGAGCAAGAGAGACTTCTCCTCTATTTATAGGGTTAGAAAATAGGTTAAAAACAATTTCTTTACACCTAATTCAACCTGCAAAAGTTCCCCAACAACTCTCCAAAAATCTGTTAAAGCAGAAAAAGAAAACAGTTTTTCAGAAAATCCCAAAGAGGAAAGAGCCGTTGCTAAGTTGCAGGCTTGGCGGTCGACTGGTCCGGTCGACCGCCAGCCTAGCTGGAAGTAGCCGTTGGCTCCCGGTCGACCGGTCCGGTCGACCGACCCAAAAGGAGGAAACACAGTTTCCTTCTTCCGGTCGACCGGTCCGGTCGACCGAAAATTCCCGAGAGCAGAATGCTCTCCGTCGGTCGACCGGTCCGGTCGACCGACGGACATGCACAAACAGTGCATGTCCAGACACAACGCCGGTCGACCGGGCCGGTCGACCGATGTTGCCTGAAACTGAAAAAAAACTGGGCTGTTGAAGATGGAATTTTTTGTAAAAACATATTGTTTATACCAATAGCTAAGTATTATGCAGAAAATAGTTTATACACATGTTTTAAACAAGTTTTTCAAGATATAAAGCTTTGGTACATGTATATATAAACTAAGGCATAAAACTTAGAAATGACCATTTTCAAAACATAGGAAATACATGAAACAAGTGTGTGTGCAAATCCTAGAGCCAAATTTCCTATATTCAAACTTTAACATTCTAAACTTACAAACTTTCTAAAAGACTTCAAGGCTATTCTTCAAGGTGGGCTATCTTCACTTGATCTTCAATATTGCAACTTGAGCCCAAATTGAATTGTCTTGAGTCCAAAAACCTTGTATTTGAGTGAGAGTACTTCTAGTATGATAATAAACCTGAAACACACTTAAACAACAATTGTTATTAGTACAAATAACTAATATGTTTTGTAATCATCAAAATACACTAAACAAGGGTGATTGTAACCTTGGGCCAACAATCTCCCCCTTTTTGATGATGACAAAACATATAGTTATTAAACAAATAAAGAGAGGAAAAAGCTTGGAAAGCTCCCCCTCAAACAATGCTATGTATCTATCATGAATATGAAAACTATGTAATCATACATAAAGCATTTGAAAAAGTCATCACCATAAATTTTGTCAAGGAAACTCAAATAATGAACAAATTTATTATTTTCAAATATCTAAGTATTCAAACTAGTATATTTTTCTCCCAACAATTTTAATCACTTATATTCTTTTTCTCCAAACTTATATATTTTCTCCCCCTTTTTGTCATACATCAAAAAGGGTTAAAACATATCAAAACACAAACATATCAAAACAAAAAAAATATTTTAAGAATCAATCATACATACATTCAACTCACCACAAATAAATGAAAATCTTGCATAATCTAAAGGTTTAGTGAAAATATCGGCAAGTTGAAAATCGGTAGAAACATAGTCAATATCAATATCACCTTTCTCATAATGATCTCTAAGAAAGTGATACCTAATGTCAATGTGTTTGGTTTTACTATGTTGATTTGCATTCTTTGTCATGTGAATAGTACTAGTATTATCACAAAATATTTTAACATGATCAAAGTGTAAATCATAGTCAAGGAGAGTATGTTTCATCCAAAGAACTTGTGCACAACAAGCTCCGGCCGCAACATACTCCGCCTCGGCGGTTGATAGGGCTACCGAATTTTGCTTTTTGGAAGACCAAGATACAAGACAATTACCTAAGAATTGACATGTTCCACTTGTGCTCTTCCTATCTACCCTACAACCCGCATAGTCGGCATCCGAAAAACTCTTCATTTCAAATAATCCGGTTTTAGGATACCATAAACCCAATTCAATTGTGCCCTTAAGATACCTAATTATGCGTTTTACCGCTATTAAGTGTGATTCCTTAGGACATGATTGAAAACGTGCACATAAACAAACGGAAAACATGATATCCGGCCTACTAGCCGTCAAATAAAGCAAACTACCAATCATGCTTCTATAAAGTTTAATGTCTACACTTTTACCTTGTTCATCCTTGTCAAGCTTTGTAGTTGTTGCCATGGGAGTTTTGCTTACTTTAGATCCTTCAAGCCCGAATCTCTTGATTAGTTCCTTTGTGTACTTGGCTTGATTGATGAAGATCCCATCCTTCCTTTGCTTGATTTGGAGTCCAAGGAAATAGTTGAGCTCCCCCATCATAGACATTTCAAATTCATCCTTCATGCATGACTCAAAAGCTTTGCAAAGAGATTCATTAGTAGAACCAAAAATAATATCATCTACATAAATTTGCACAATAAGAATATCTTTTTCTACATGTTTAGTAAACAATGTTGTGTCAATTTTACCTTTCTTAAAACCATTTGAAATCAAGAATGAAGAAAGTCTTTCATACCAAGCCCTAGGGGCTTGTTTTAAACCATAAAGAGCTTTATCTAATTTAAAAACAAAATCCGGATGTGTAGGATCAACAAACCCGGGGGGTTGTTCAACATACACTTCCTCTTCAATAAAACCATTTAGAAAAGCACTTTTAACATCCATTTGAAACAATTTGAAATCTTTATATGAGGCAAATGCTAGTGTCATCCGTATGGCTTCAAGCCGTGCTACGGGTGCAAAGGTTTCTTCAAAATCGATCCCTTCGATTTGAGTGTAACCTTGGGCAACTAACCTAGCCTTGTTTCTAACTACATTACCCGATTCATCCAACTTGTTCTTAAAGATCCACTTAGTACCAATTGTTGGTCTATCGTGGGGCCTAGGAACAAGGTGCCAAACTTGGTTGCGCTCAAATTGATTGAGCTCCTCTTGCATGGCTAGCAACCAATATGAATCGGCCTCGGCCTCTAGGACATTTTTGGGTTCTATGTGTGAAATAAATGCAAAGTGGCCACAAAAATCTTGAATTTTAGAACGAGTAGTTACCCCTTTAGATACTTCACCTATGACGAGGTCCTTGGGATGATGAGGATTGAATCTCCAATCCTTAGGTAGTGGTTGAGTAGGCTCCACCTCATTTGTTTGATGTTCATTTCCTTGGGCCTCTTCCACTTTGGCTTCACTTTCATCATCATCCTTTGGCTTGTCTCCCATGGTAGAAGCATCCTCCAAGGTGACTTTCTCCAAGCCTTCATGCAAAGCATCTATTTCTACAACATTCTTAACAAACTTGTTAGATTCCTCAAACTTAACATGAATAGACTCTTCAATAGTCAATGATGATCTAATGAAAACTCTATAAGCCTTACTAGTGTTTGAGTAACCTACAAAAATAGCCTCATAAGATCTAGCATCAAACTTTTCTAAATTATCTTTTGTGTTTAAAACAAAGCATTTGCAACCAAAAACTTTAAAATAGGAAACATTAGGTTTTCTAGAAAAATACATTTCAAAAGAAGTTTTAGTTGTATTTTACATAAGAAAACACGATTTGATATGTAGCATGATGTATTAACGGCCTCGGCCCACAAATAATGTGGTAGACCATATTCACTTAGCATTGTCCTAGCCATCTCTTGTAATGTTCTATTTTTCCGTTCAACTACTCCATTTTGTTGTGGAGTTCTAGGACAAGAAAGTTCATGCTTTATTCCATGTTCATCACAAAAGGTGGTAAAGGGTTGGTTAATGAATTCACCTCCTCTATCACTTCTTATTCTCAAAATCAAAGAATCTTTTTCTTTTTCTACTCTTTTCTTAAAGTTTGGAAATACGAAAATGCTTGGTTTTTATGTTCAAGAAAGAAAACCCATGTAAATCTTGAAAAATCATCAACCAAAACATAAGCAAATCTATTCCCACTTAGACTTTTGGTTTGTGTAGGCCAAATAGATCCATATGGATTAATTCCAAAGGACGTGATGTCATGATATCCTTAATTGACTTGAAAGAAGACTTAGTTTGTTTCCCAAATTGACATGAGTCACAAACTCGGTCCTTTTCAAAATTCAAGCAAGGAATACCTTTCACCATTTCCTTTGAATTTAATCTAGAAATATGATCAAAGAAATATGCCCTAATCTCCTATGCCACAACCAAGAGTCATCATCGAGGGCTTTTAAACAAGTAATATTACAAGACATATTTAACATATCAATCATATAAACATTGCTTTCACGAAAACCGGAAAATACACAAACATTAGAAGTTCTATCAATTACTTTACAAGCAACATTGTCAAAAACAACATCAAAACCTTTATCACAAAGTTGACTAACACTCAAGAGATTATGCTTGAGGCCATCAACTAAAACTACATTTTCAATTAAAGGAGAGGTGCCAAGTTTTACATTACCAATACCGATGATTTTACCCTTGGCGTCATCTCCGAAGGTGACGGTGCCACCTTCATGATATCTTGATAGGGTTGCAAAGTTGTTGATGTCCCAAGTCATGTGCCTTGAGCAACCGCTATCAAGATACCACAAACCTCTACGTCGTTGGGCTTTAGAAAGTACCTACATCATTTAAAATAATTGTTGACTTTGGTACCCAAACTTTCTTGGGTCCTTGAAAGTTAGTGTTACGAACCCAAACATTATGATGTGATGCACTTAGTCTATCATAACAAAAATTAGCTAAGTGTCCTTTCCGCCCACAATGTGAACATGAGTACACTTTTCTATACATGAAAGCATGATGTGTATGTGTAGTAGTGTGAGCATGCTTTGGGGTTTGCCATGTTGTTTAGGTTGTGTAGCATGAACATGAACATGAGCATGAGCATTATGAGCATTTTTCTTGGGGCTTATTTCTTAGGAAACATAGCCTCAATCCTTTTCTTATCAAATTCACAATTTTTCAAAATAACACTTAATGAGTCTAATCTTTCCTTAAGCATAGAAACTTCATTAGAATCAATTAGTGGGGCCTTACCTTTGCAAGAAATCTTATATTTTTCAAAATCATTTTTAGTAGTGGTCAAGGTGGAAACCAAATCATCCTTTTCTTTTGTAAGAGTAAAAACTTGATGACTTAAAGATTCATTTTCCTTTTTCATTTTTAAATACTTTTTCTTCAAGAAATCATAATTTTGTGATAACTCAACAAAAGCTTCTCCTAGTTCATCCATGGAGAGTTCATCATCAAAAGGGGTGGAAGGGGTTACCTTGCTTGTGCTTTCATTGGCCATGAAGCACATGTTGGCGGTGTCGATCTCTTCTTCGGATTCGGTCTCCGAATCCCAAGTTGCCTTCATAGCCTTCTTCTTGTAAGGCTTCTTTGAAGTGGAGGGCTTAGCTTTGTCCGGACATTCCGCAACAATGTGTCCGGGCTTTTGGCAATTGAAGCACACAATCTTCCTTTCTTCTTTGCCTCCTTGCCATCTTCTTCTACCTTGGTACTTCGCCTTGTTGTACATTCTCCGGACGTTCTTTACAAGGAGTGAGAGCTCCTCATCATCATCTTCCTCATCGTCTTCATCGGAGTGTGTAGCCTGACTCTTGAAGGCGATAGTCTTCTTTTTGGAAGGAGCCATATCCTCCCTTGCTTTTCTTTCCATCTCATGGGTTTTGAGGTTCCCAATGAGACCAATAAGCTCCATCTCTTCATTGTCGTTGAGTTCCTTCAAGGTTGTTGCTTTAACTTCCCATGAAGGAGGAAGAGCTCGGATGATCTTCCTTACTCTTTGATCATTGTTGATATCTTCACCTAAAGAAGAGAGTCCATTAGTAATCTTGGTAAATCTTGTAACCATATCATCTATGGTTTCATTATCTTGCATGCTAAATGTTTCATATTGAGACCGAAGAAGGTCAATCTTAGCCTTCTTTACTTGTGAGGTCCCCTCATGAGTGACTATCAAGTGTGACCAAATCTCATATGCGGATTTGCAATGGATAACCCTAGCAATATCATCATCATTAAGGGCTTGTAGGAGTGCATAGTGAGCTTTGGCATTGGCATCGAATTCCTTAGTCTCTATTCCGGACCAAGTGGATTCGTCACGGGGGGTACACTAAAGGACTTAGTCACGGCCTTTGCAACTCGGCTACCTAGAGATTGCAAAAACACGGTCATCTTAACTTTCCATATGGGAAAGTTAAGTCCATCAAACTTAGGAGGGGTCTTAATTCCATCGGCCATTTTTACTATATGAATATGAATGAAATGATTAGCAAATTAGGATCTTCTCTAAGATTGTTAAACCAAATCCTAGAGTCCAAGCTCTGATACCAATTGAAAAACACCTAGAGGGGGGGTGAATAGGTGTGAATGCTAATCTAATGATCTTTTTAAATTTTAATGAAATGAGTGATGCAACGATCTCTCAAAACACGACTAAGAGCCGAATACCCCTTGCGAGGTTCTGAACTCCTTCCTCCCAATTCCCCTTAAATGGGTTAGAGGTGCGCAATGCAACCGTGTTGTATTGAGGTGTGATCGATCAATGCCAAGTATGATGATGAAAATGAAATGCTCACAATGTAACACAACAAGTATAGCAAGTAAAGTAAACAACACAAGATTCCACAAGTAGAGGGTTAGTTCTCAAGCAAATAATTCAAGACAATATAAAGCAAGAGAAATTGAAAGCAAGAAGAACGCAAAGGCAATCGCAAACAAGATGATTTGTTTCGAGGTTCGAGCACACTTGCTCTAGTCCCCGCCTTCACCTCCGTGAAGGGTTTCCACTATCCACCGAGGATGCCTTTACAATTGGGTCTACCGAAGACCGAGCACCGAGCTCCACCGAGTACAAAGGACCTCTACCGAAGAGGTTGCTCCACAAGAAGGAATTACAAGAACAAAGTGATCACAACTTGATCACTACACTTTTTCTCAATCTCTTTTACAAACACTCTCACTTCAATTACAACTTCACTATAGAATGAGTATAGAATTTTTGGCTCTATGAAGTGTGGTGAGAAAACTTCAGTTGTAGAGTGATATAGAGAATCAAACACAACTGAAAAACAATCTTGAAAGAGTAGGAATTGAGAGCTTTAAACAATTTTTCTTTTCTCTTTTGAAAACACCAAAACTTGAGGATTTTTCTAAGTAATGAGCAAGAGAGACTTCTCCTCTATTTATAGGGTTAGAAAATAGGTTAAAAACAATTTCTTTACACCTAATTCAACCTGCAAAAGTTTCCAACAACTCTCCAAAAATCTGTTAAAGCAGAAAAAGAAAACAGTTTTTCAGAAAATCCCAAAGAGGAAAGAGCCGTTGCTAAGTTGCAGGCTTGGCGGTCGACCGGTCCGGTCGACCGCCAGCCTAGCTGGAAGTAGCCGTTGGCTCCCGGTCGACCGGTCCGGTCGACCGACCCAAAAGGAGGAAACACAGTTTCCTTCTTCCGGTCGACCGGTCCGGTCGACCGAAAATTCCCGAGAGCAGAATGCTCTCCGTCGGTCGACCGGTCGGTCGACCGACGGACATGCACAAACAGTGCATGTCCAGACACAACGCCGGTCGACCGGGCCGGTCGACCGATGTTGCCTGAAACTGAAAAAAAACTGGGCTGTTGAAGATGGAATTTTTTGTAAAAACATATTGTTTATACCAATAGCTAAGTATTATGCAGAAATAGTTTATACACATGTTTTAAACAAGTTTTTCAAGATATAAAGCTTTGGTACATGTATATATAAACTAAGGCATAAAACTTAGAAATGACCATTTTCAAAACATAGGAAATACATGAAACAAGTGTGTGTGCAAATCCTAGAGCCAAATTTCCTATATTCAAACTTTAACATTCTAAACTTACAAACTTTCTAAAAGACTTCAAGGCTATTCTTCAAGGTGGGCTATCTTCACTTGATCTTCAATATTGCAACTTGAGCCCAAATTGAATTGTCTTGAGTCCAAAAACCTTGTATTTGAGTGAGAGTACTTCTAGTATGATAATAAACCTGAAACACACTTAAACAACAATTGTTATTAGTACAAATAACTAATATGTTTTGTAATCATCAAAATACACTAAACAAGGGTGATTGTAACCTTGAGCCAACAAGAGTTTGGAGCTTGTGGATTCTCCCGGTTGTTGATCAGAGTAGCGCAACGGTAGCGTGGAGCATCACAAATCGTCGAGGCCCTATCCCTCTAGACCTCCTGCTCGTCTCTCGAGTTTTTCTTCTGTAACTCGTGAGCGCCCTTTGTACTGTTCATACTTGTATATCTCTTTGCATTCTCGCAATTGCGCCTATCAGTGATGTAATATTCTTGTAATATTGTGTCACATCTGGTGATAACTTTGTGATTATACTCATATGTTGGAATGTATAATGCACCACGTATTTCCTAACTCTGATTCATGCCTGTACTGATGCTATGTGAGGGTATTTTTGACCTACGTATATACGTCGCAGTAACGTCTCTGTACCCTCAGGATCGTGGCGTTACATATTTTATCGACTTAATTGCTATCCTCTAAAAGTGAGATTGTGTGATTCTACTTATCTGTAATTCAGTAGCTCTAATATTGACCGTAGAATCTTTTGTCGCATAACATATTATTTTTAGTCGATTCTCGATTGAATTGATTTTGTCTCATGTTATTTCGTTATACCTATCCACTTTATTAGCTTTAACATTTTCCTACTAATGATCGTTTCATATTGGTGAAGCGTGTTTGTGTGTTTGTTGCTGATTTTCATACACGCATACATGTTTTCACATCAAAGCCTCTATTGAATAATTATAGTATATTGTTTTACTCTAATAAAAATTTAGAGAAAATTTCCTCATATTTCGAAATGGTTTAGGATTTTATAGTTGCTGGATACTAGTCCTCTATGCCAGGGTTTATACATGCAAATTGAACCCACAAAAACTTATATTGTTAAAAAAAAACAAAGGGTCATGGATTCCAAAGAATAATGTTTTTCTAATTAAACTTCCCTAATTCAAATTATAACTTGTGGAGGTCTGCCCCTGTGAATTATACGTGTCATGGAACATTGAGCTGGATTTGAATTAGAAAATTTGAGCCAAAATATAAAACAATAAAACAATATTGATAAATGAAAAGTTTTAAGTTAGAAAGATTTCCGTACCTAGGAGCCAGTAGGTTGATTTAGAGTATTTTTTTTTAATAAAAAAAATGTTTCTTCTTGATCTTTTCCTATGTGCTCTCTATTTTGTTGTTTTTTAGACTCATTTTGAGAGTTTCTTTAACTTTGTTTTTAGAGTTCTTTCTTCTTTTTTTTTTTTTTTTTTTTGGAGGGGGGGAGTTGAGGACTATTTGTTTCATGCAAGTGGGCCAACAAAACAATTTTGTCGTGTTTGTTTGAGACCGCAAGTAGGAAATGCAATTGCAGACCACTTGCAGCGCATACAAGCCTCACAAAGCTCTTCTTTTTTTTCGCTTGCAAGTATGCTTTTGTAACTTGCAAGTGGGCTGCAAGTGGAAATTTCTCCATCTCCTTCTCTCTCACTCTCACTCTCACTCAGATTAAACTAATAATATTTAATATTTAACAATTATTAGATTAATTATTATTAATTACTAGATTAATGTTTTTAAAATCATTAGATTAACACTTTTTAATTAATTTAATCATATTTAATATTAGATTGCAACATTTACTATTTTTTATTATCTAATATTAGATAACATATTTAATATACTTAATAATTTTTTATATTAGATTAATTTTTTATTAAGTTTAATAATATTAATATTTTAAAAAAATAGATTAATATTTTTTAATTTTAAGATTAATGTTTTTTTTAATTATTAGATTAAAGTTATTTTGTGGTCCACATGCAAACCCTCTTGCACTCTCAGATCAAAACAGTTAATTTTGAAGTCTCATTTTCCAGTCTCACTTTCGCATTACTAATCAAATACTGTAAGTAACAACCTTCTCACTTGCACTTTCATATTATCAACTAAACATTTAAAAACTTACTTTTATAAAATCCACTCGCAACTGTAAAAGGGTTCTCCGCTTGCAACCTAGACTTGCAATCACTTGATGCAACCAAGCAAACTAGCTCTGATTTTGATGCCACACCCCAATGATGGTTCTAGAGCAAATCTAGTCAATTGTGCCATTTATCATCTTTATTGCTAAAATTCTTCATGGCTAATGGTTGGGCCTCTGTCATTGTGGTCAACATTTCAAAGTAAATCACCTTGATATAGTTCACTTTGAAGATGATGGATCTATCATACAATATTTTTAGTTATGATTTGATACAAATTTCTTTTATTCCTTTTGTACTGTGAATTTCATCAAGGAAAGTGTGAGCCTGGACTTTTTCTTGAAACAAAAAAAAAAATAAAAAATAAAAGGATAGAAGAGATTTGAGTTAGTTAATTATCATCAGAAAAATAGAAAAGCCATAGATATCTTTAAAATATATCCTTTGGATGTCAGGTGCCTGAAAACACCTAGAGGGGGGGTGAATAGGTGTAATTGCTAATCTAATACCTTTTTAAAACAAGTATGAATGAATTATGCAACGATCTCTCAAAACAAGACTAGGAGCCGTATACCCGGTGAAGGGTTCTGAACTCCTTCCTCGTGATTCCTCTGGATATGAGTTAGAGGTACGCAATGCAATCTTGTTGAATGAGAATCGATCGACAAAATATCAAGGAATGAATAATATGCAATGGTGAAGTGCACACAAGATATATCACAAGTAATAGAGACAATATCACAAACTAGAAACAATGAGTAATAGAGAGCAATTGAAAATAAAGCGAAATAGAGAGCAAGAGCAAAAAGGCAATCGCAAACACAAGTATTTGTTTCGAGGTTCGAGCCACCGCTCTACTCCCCGCCTTCACCGCCGTGAAGGGTTTCCACTATCCACCGAGGACTTTACAAGGTCTACCAAAGACCGGAGTACCGAACTCCACCACTTACAAACCTCTACCGAAGAGGTATCTCAACAAGAACAAGAAAAAAGAACACGTAGCCAAGTGATCACCAAAAGGATCACAAACTTCTTACAACACTTTCTCTTTACAACTTCCTTATAGAATGAGGATGGAATTTTGGCTCTAGAAGTGTAGTGAGAAAACAAACTCAGTTGTAAATGAAATTTTCTTGTAAACACCACTGTAACGCCCCGACCCGGCGGGTACGGAGACGTTACTGCAACGTATATACGCAGGTCCGAAATACCCTCACGTATATACGCTAAGCATCAGTACAGGCAAGAATCAGAGTACGGAAGCAAGTGGTGCATTATACATTCCAACACATGAGTACAATTACAAAGTTATCACCAGAGGTGATCCAATATTACATGAATATTACATCACTGATATGCGCAATTGCGAGATTACAAAGAGATATACAAGTATGAATAGTACAAAGACAGGCTCAGAGTCATAACAGGAAAACTCTAGAGCCGAACAAGGGGGCCTGGAAGGATAGAGCTCTGAACGTTCTGCTGGAGATCCATGCTACCGCTGCGCCACTCTGATCAGCAACAGGGAGAATCCACACGCTCCAAGCTCCATGACCTGGACATGAGGATCCAGGGGAGTCAGATGAAACTCCCCAGGCGAGTGGTGAAGCAAAAGCCAAGTGGCGAGCAAGGGTAAGTATAAGTAAAGCGATAAACCAAATAAAGCCGGAGACGAGCAAATCTGATTGTATGGTTTCAGATCACGGCTCCATAAGACTAGTACGTCGAAGGAATAATCCAAACAAGGAAACCCTCATCTATATACCTTTATCTCATGTCACCATAATCCAAGCACATACAACCCGACTGTACTCAGGGCATGATAAGAAAATGAACAGGAGGCAGGTGGATACAAGGGATAAAGCAGAACATGAGCAGTTAATACGATAATACTCATAAAGCCGAAAATCTGAAGTAAAATCCAGGACAAGCAAATATGGTAAGGCATATCACAGATTCATAGCCGTTTAAGTCGCAGGCTTTAGTATGCGTCCCATTCCACATACTTCCACTTACAACTTAAAGAGCCGGTTATTATCTTGACACTTTATTATTACTCGTCCTACCCTGATATCTAGCTATGTGAACTAGCGTCCCAGCACACATAGATCCATATCCGAGTAAAGCAAGATTGTTATTGGAAACCAGCGGGGGTATCAACGAACTATGTTTACAGTGGGTCCCGTACATACCCGGGACCACGGCCCAGGATTGTTCCGTTGCTAGGTGACGGAACCTGCCGCAAGGCTAACAGGAGGGACTTATGTATGCCCTTATCATGATGGTACCAGGAAGGAGGGAGCCAGCACTCCCCTCGGTCGCCTGGAGGCCCACAGGTCAGACCGGAAGTTTTAGTTGCACAACATGCCTAATACCACTGTAAACACGAACACATATTGATAGCCGCGAGTTTCCCCCGACCCGATGCAAGTTGTCCAGTTTTATGGTTTATTAGATGATTATCAGATTCCGGGAATGAGCAAGAGCAAGTCAGGAATATTAGGAATACATGTATATCAGGAGTACTGGTTCGTACTATAAGGTATCACATGAGTAACAGGAGTACAGTTTGTACTATCAAGATGTCAGGTCATCATTCCCGTTATCGTGATAATCATAAGAGTCAAGTGTGTCATGCCGGGTGTCAAGTGATAGCATGACAAGATGGAGATATTAGACAGGTAACCAGTCATGTCAAGAGATTGATATTAGTCCGGTGGCAAGCCATATCATAACAAGAGGCCTTGCCAAGGTAGTAGCATGTCAGGTGCTAGATGGTAACAAATCAGTTGACAGGTGATATACATGTGTTAAATAGTAGCATGTAAATGACAGGTATGAAGTAATGACATGTGGTAGAATAGTAGCTGAGCACAACCAAGCGGAGCTGAGCAAGCTGGAAGTACAGACAGCAAACAGTATTTAACACTGGAGCGTCTGGCGAGGTTACCGGGACGACTCGACTGAAGTACGAGCGGTAAATCCGGCAGCAACTCGCCTAGACGAATCTAGTGGTAAAGCGCTGAACGCTGATCATGATAACCAGGCGGAGCTGAACAAGCTGGAGGCACAGGCAGCGAACAGAGTTTAGACACTAATGCGCTCTGCGAGGTTACCGGGACACTCGGATCAAGCTACGAGTAGAAAATCCGGCAGCAACTCGCCTAAACGAATTTAGTGAATAAAGCACTGAGCGCTAAGCATGCTCACCAGGCGGAGCTGAGAAACCTGACGATCCCAATCACGCCTCTTTCGAGACAGTGAGGGACCGGAGGCTGAAGGGTCCAGAGAAACCTGACGGTCCCAATCACATCTCTTTCGAGATAGTGAGTGACCGGAGGCTGAAGGATCGACCACGCATGGTATGAAGCAATAGGATACATCACAGGCATAGTATATGTACAAGAATGAAACTACCCTAGTACAAGCATTCGTCACAGAGCAATACATGTCCAGTCATTGGCACTCGGCCATACACAGGTACAGGGACTCAGCCCAATACAAAATACATGAAAACATGGAATAAAATACATGTCGACCCGACGAAGCGGGGAAACCCAAATGGAGGCGAGAGCGAGGACACTCGCCTAAATCACCGGAAAGCCGAAAAGTCCGAAATCCATGGAACTCGCGCACGCGCCATAAATATAATAATATATAAATGTGAGGAGAGAGAAAGTGAAGAGGAGAGAGAAAGAGTTAGAGAGAGAGACCTAGAGAGAGAAAGGGACACAGGGAGACGCGGGCTTATGAGAGTGAGACGCGGGGGTCGCAGACGCAGGAGTCGCGTCGCGGGATTAGCAAACGCAGGAATCACAGACGCGGGAGTCGCGTTGCGTAGGAGCCACAAACGCGGGTTCGAGACCCGCGTTTAAATCAGGATGCGAGGAGAACGCAGACGCGGTCGTGGGTCCGCGTCGCGTCAGAACGATTCGAGAACACAGACGCGGGTATTATCTCCGCGTAGTGTTAACATGAGAGGAACGCAGACGCGAGTCTGGACTCCGCGTCACGTCAGAATGAATAGAACGCAGACGCGGACATGAGCTCCGCGTTGCGCCGATACAAGAACGCGTAGATCGCGTTAAATAGATACCCAGAACGCGAAGACTCGCGTAAGGAATTGCCTGGACGCGGGAGTGAGATCCGCGTCTAACAATCAACAGATAGAAAGAGAGAGACAGGGAAAAGGTGATCTCTTTGGTGTGGTGTGTTTGACACGGAAAAAGGGCTGGAGTAAAATTTCCTTGAATCAGATGAAAAATTACAGCCGGCTTAATCTTCCGGTTACAAGGGAGGGAGAATATTGAATCTTGAATTCCCCCTTTGTTTAGTGCTGGGTTCTTCGGGTGGCGGTGGAGAGTGAATCTTGTTCTCCGTTGACCAGATGACCGTTCTGGACCGTCGAGGGATCTTCTCCTTGGCAGGTAGAGGGAGTAACTCAGCTCCGTCTACCAAAACTCTAGAAGAGGAGGTAGGCAAAGAGCGGCTAGTACTCAGTAAGCTCGCTGAAGAGTCTTCTCTCTCTCTCTCTGTTGATGATCTTCTTGCCCAACGATCGTGCGTCAGTCCCTTTGCCCGATAATTGTCGTCATCCTCCCTGTTGATGCGAACAAGGCTATTTATAGGGGTCTCAGGGGGTGAACGTGCCCCCTGAAAACGCTCCACAATGAGGGGCCACTACCCACTATATGCGCGGTGATTGGCCCCGCAATCCGGGTAGTTGCAACCGACACGCGGGTGTCGAACCAACGCGCCTTGGTGCTGAGACGCGGGTGTCAAGCCAACGTCATGGTGTTGAGACGCGGGTGTCAAGCCAACGCGTCATAGTGTTGAGACGCGGGTGTCGAGCCAACGCGCCTTGATGCTGAGACGCGGGCTTCGGGCCGACGCGCCTTGATGCTAAGACGCGGGCTTCGGGCCGACGCGCCTTGATGCTGAGACGCGGGCTTCGGGCCGACGCGCCTTGATGCTGAGACGCGGGCTTCGGGCCCACGCGTCTAGATGTTGGAACTCTGCTTTCTTAGTGGCTTGTCTGTTGGACATTTTTAGACAGCCTACAGAACCCCCTCCGAAGTTTTCGATATTCCGCAGTTAAATGGGACGGATTTCGAAATACTTTGGATTTTAGCCACGTTCGCCTTTATGACTGGACTGTTGATGCTTCGGGTTTGATCTTATCTGGATTTGGTCTTCGTGAGTGTACTGTTGAACTCTTTGAAGCCATCAGAGTAGATCGTGTTGAGTGTCTAGATACACAGTCTAGACCTCCCCGATTGCTTTTAGTCTGTCACAGGTGCGCTTTTGGCCGGGAGCGGTTGGTTGTCTGTTTGCGCCAGTGTACTGTTGAACTGATTCGCAGAAGCTGAACGCAGGTTCCTTTGAAAAGCAGAGATGAAACTGCTTTAAAGACGCGACTTCCATGGGGTGCGTCTTTTTTTGGCGATAAGAACGCGACTGATCTCCCATGAGGTAGACGCGATATTTGGCCAGACTGGAAGGACGCGAATTTCTTAGAGAGACGCGACCTTCCGAATGCATTCATAGAGAGGCTGACGTGGCATGTCCATCGAGGAGGTGCGTTCTTTGGGCGCGAATTCTGTGCCATGTCATGATTACGCCGCCAGCTGGCCTAGGGAACCGGCGAAATTTCGCCTTTTGGCGCGCGGATTTCCTGGTTCATTAAATGAACTGCTCCACGTGTCGACTGCTGACTCGTGGCGGGGTTGCGACGCATGATCTTCTCTGTTCAGAAATGATTTTTTTACACGCGTCAAGCGGCGACTCGCTGCAGCGTCTACCGGGCCACACGCCGCGTATCTTCGCGAATCCCTGTGCCTATAAAAGGCAACAGTTGGAGAGATGCATCTTCTTCTCCGAATGCACTCGTTGAGAAAAAGAATTTCCTTCTCTGTTCATCTTCGAACTTGTTCATCTCCTTGCTCGGATTTCTGAACATCAATGGCACCCAAGACTAAGCCAACTGCATCGTCCTCAAAGGCGACCGTCGCCGAGGCCGAGAGGGGCGCTTCCTCCGCGCAAGAGGCTGTTTTCCGAGGTAAAATGCCTCTTCGGCGTGAGTTTCGCCATTAACACAAGTTCATATAACCCTAAGAACCATTAACACAAAATCGTGTTTGATTCTCGGACGCAGTCCTTGAGATGATAACCGGGGCGCGGGTTTGATGATCCGACGCCAGTGAGCTCTGCACTTCGGATCCTTCACTTAGAATATTTCTAATTGTGAAGGTCTCTGGACGCGGTTTGCAGAACGCGGATTTGATCCTTGCGTTCTGTGCCGCGTTTTGGTGCCATCAGGCGCCGATTTTGATGAATTTGGCGTCTGAGTCCAAGTACTTAGAATTTCACAAGTCTTGGTTTGCAAAACGCGGATTTGATCCTTGCGTTCTGTGTCTTCAGCCGCCGATTTTGATGAATTTGGCGTCTGAATCTAAGTACTTAGGATTTTCATAAGTCTTGGTTTGCAGAACGCGGATTTGCAGGTCTAGACGCGGATTTAGACAATTCCTGCGTCTAGGATCTCTTCTGCGTTTGGACGCAGATTCGCAGGTCTGGACGTGGATTTAGACAATTCCTGCGTCCAGTATCTCTTCTGCGTCTAGGTTTTGAACACTTAGCATTTTTCCTTGCTTTTGGTAAAGTATCTGACTAAGTGTCCTTTTCTTTTGCAGTGCGACATATTCCTGGCTCGCTCGCCAAGATACGCCACTTTGGTCATGTAGGAGGCGCCGACGGGGCTTGACCTTCGTGCAAAGAATGAGTGTCCCAGTGACTGCTGACCAGTCGCCAGATCGCAGGGAGAGGCTCTCCAATGTTGACAGGAGAACCTTCCGGGCGCTTATGACCGATGCCGCATTCAAAACGGATGATGGCGTCAGGCTGGAGAAGCCTGCCTTCTTCTTCGGGGATCACGTCCATGACGACGGCCGTTGCGTGTCTGAAGGAATTTACAAATGGCTCCGTCAGATAAAGGGCGGAAGATTCTTTCTTCCGGCTATGGAGAGGATGTTCCTGATGTCCTACTTCCAGCACATGTCCGTCCCTCGGAAGATGGAATGGGATGTTTCCCAATATGTCCCTGAGATCACGCTCGGTGCCTTCAGCTTCCAGAAGGTACACCGCTATGATAGTCATGACAGGTCGGTTCTCGGCCTGTTCCCCGCGTCGCGTAAGTCTGAGGTTCCGGTTGGGGAGATACCTCAGCTTGGCGCTACCTTCCTTAATGCGTTCATGGAGGCGGAAGGTGACTATCCTGTCGAGTTCCGTGCGTATGGGTGGGTCCATTCTTCAGGGAATTCTTGGTGGGCAGGATGGTGGGTTTCGTCGTTATCGAACTTAAGGAGCTGCTAGAGCGTGTGGGATTGTACCCAGCAATCAGGGCCGTGCAGTGGGGTATCCCAATGAGCTCTCATAACTTCTTTGGGATCCTGGAGCGCTATAACTCACTGGCGGGGACATTCTTCACCCCGGTTGGAGAGATGGGCCTTGCACTGCACGAGTTGCATGAGGTCTCGGGGCTAGCGTCAGGGGACTTCCTTATGAGGAATATGTCCCTACCACTAAGGAACTCCACTTCTTGAAAGAAGAATTTCCTCTGGTGTACGAGACCTACTGGGAGGTGATGTGCCACTTCCACATCTGCGGTCAAACAACTGCCTGGAGGTCAGCAGGGGTCAAGCAGTTGTCCTGGGCTTGTTATCTGTTTAACAATGTCCACAAGAAAGACCTCCCGATAATCCGACTGGCTCCCAGTTCCGACAGGGAGATCGAAGACAGGATCGACGCGGCTCCGGACAGCTTTTACACCACGGAGTCGAATGAGGACGGTTTCGACCCCGACCTGGTTTTTGAAAGCTTCCACCATCAAGCCCGGACCCCTATCTCTGATCGAGCACTGTTGGCGGGCTTCCTGATGTTGTGGCTGAAGAGATGTGTGGTGCCCACGCTGCCACATGAAGTTATTGTTGCAGATGTGGTATACCCGGCGGTGCTCCTGGCTCATGGCAGCCCCATATCCCTTCTTCCGGCCGTAGCGGCTGGCATTCAGAGCGGGCTGCGGGCGTTAACCAAAAGTTTCTGCGAACCCCCGAAGACTGTTGATTCCCATGGAAAGCCATATGTTGACTCAGAGGGGAATCCAATGGTGAAGCGTCCCAACCCTCGGGTCGAGCTGCCTTACACGTACCTCATGGCTTGGTATGTGATGCACTGCCCTTCCTTGATGACGGCGACGCGTGGGGGTGCGGGTCATGTCCCATTTGTGCAGCGGCTGGAACGTTCGGAATGGTGTGACGCCTACATCTATTATGTTCGGAAGTGTCTATCAATCGCCACGAATTACCAGCTCAATCGCTGCTCTCCAGAGATTCCTGGTGTAGCTTTCGGGGAGCTGTTCGCTGATGTCGCTGGCCGGGATGGCTTCTCGCAACTGTCTGCGGGACTCTTCTAGTGGTTGATCAACATCCGGCCAGGATATGTGCTGTTCCGGCAAGGGACTTCATGCACTATTGAGCCGTATATGCCGAGTCGCTTCGCCCGACAGTTCGGCTACGATCAACTCTACGTCGGCAATCCCAATACTCAACTTGCCTTCGAAGGCAATCTGTTTGAAGGTGCTCGGGCCTGGTACTACAGTGTGGCCGGAGGGACGGGAACAACATTCCGTCTACCTATCGAGGGGCCCAAGTGTCGTACGAGCTTCAGTTTCTGCACTTGGTACTCCCAAGCCATCCAGACACCAGATTTTGTTCCGGAGTTCTCATGCATTGAGAGCATCAATGCAGATCTCGAGACGAGGTCGGAGTCTGGTAAACAGACGAAACTCATCAACCAGTACCTGAAGGCTCAGAAGGATGTCGGGAGACGATCGAGGAGGGAGCCCCCAGCAGTGAGGGCGGAGCCGCGACCGGCAAGGGCAGAGCCACGAGCGACAAGGGCGGAGCCACCAGCCACGAGGGAGGAGCCGCGGGCAAGGAGGTCTAAGCAGTTGGCGAGCAAGCGTCGTCGACGCTCTGCTTCTATTGCTGAGCCTGCCCCAAAGAAGGCTCGGAGGGACTTAACGGCTGAAGTCTCTCAATCCGGAGACATCTCTGCTGGAGTTGAGGCTCCTCCTGAAGACGTCCCTGTTAGAGTTGAGGAACCGCCAGAAGATGAAGATTTCCCAAGCTTGGTCCGTGCTCCTAGGTCGCACAGCAAGACCGTGGAGGAAGGAGAGCTTGTTGACGAGTCCACCGCCGCCGAAGAGGACGAGTCACTGGAGGTCGACATAATGACTTGAGGGGATGTTGAGATTGCAGGCATCTCAGCTCAACCCGAGCCTTCTTCTGCTCATGAAGGGAGAGACGAGGCACAGCAGCCGGGGTCTCCTAGCGTCTTCATTTCCAGTCCTAGGGCGGTCGACCCTAGTCCTACCACTGGGGTAATTGGAGGTAAGGCTCCTGTTGCGGAGCTTCCTCGCGTTGCGCTGTCGTCTTCTTCGTTATCGGGGGAAAGCGCCTTTGAAGACGAGATCGACTATGGCGATGAACTCGCTCTTCCTGATCAGAGCAAATTCTTCCACATCTCGGAGGAGGAACAATATGAGGGTGAGCCATCGACTGTATCACCGCTAGCGATTATCCCTGCTGAAGGTACTCTTTCCATCTTCTGTCCTAATTTCTCTTTACATATTTGAAGAGGATGTTCTAACATTCTTCTCTTATGTTGCAGGGTCGGCCGAAGATGCTGAGGCTACAACCCCTCGCATATTGAGGAGATGGTGATAGAGTTGACCCGGCCCAAGGGGATTGAGGTCTCGGCTGCTGAGATACCCTCAAAGGGGGCAGCTGTTGAAACTGGGGAGCCTTCCACTCTGCCAGAAGAGGAAGCAACCACTGAGGCTGAGGAGGCTCTCACTCTGCCGGGCGAGGAGGTTACTGCTGAAGCCGGGGAGAATTCTACCCCGCAGGATTCGACACCTCTGGACCTCCAACTTGGTAAGGCAGCTCTGACGTTTTAAATGTTTCGCTTTTCCATCATTGTGGCTGACGCTGCGATAACTTGCAGAGAGGACTGAGGGGGCTCAGGTGGAGAGTCCGATGGTTGGTACCCTTCCAGAAGGCCATACAGCTCAAGTCTCGGTGGAGGTTTCTGAGGAGGTTGTGCTTACTACTCCCTCATTGGTCGTGGAGGCTCCTGCAGAGGTAGTACCTCCGGAAGCGTCAGCGGCTAGTCTAGCTCTTGCCGTATCGACGGCCAGCACGGCTCTGGTGCGAGAGGATCCGCTCTATATCCCTTATCCCGTGACAGAAAAGGGGTCGGGAAGCTTCCTAGGTGGTGAAGACATGGGGGAACTGGCACGTCAGATGGTGCAACAATTCTTCGCTTCGATGGGATCATGTATTGATCTCATCTTACGTGGAAACAGCACCTTCCAGTTTGCCCAGACGCTTCTTAAAAATCTGGCTGTGAATGTCGAATTAACCGGAGGCCCCTCACTTGCCAAGGCGTGTCTGCGGGTGGTGGAGCAACTGGGAGACGGCCTGCAGGAGCTGGAGTCTTTGGAAGATGCTGGCTCTTTTGGTGAGGCCCAGGCCACCTTGACCAGGCTCCTAGCTGCTCAAGAGCGAGAGCGACAGGAGGCGGAGGCACAAATCGCTGCAGAGATTCGCAGCCTCGAATATTCCCAGGCTGAATGTCAGAAACTAGCTGACGATTCAAGGGAATCCGAGCTTACCGTGCAGAGCACAGAGCAAGTCATCATCAGGGCTCGGGACACCATTGCCAGGGCAGAAGCTGTGCTTGCGCTCAATGAGGAGAAGCTTGTTACCCTCAAGAAGGAGCTAGAGGAGCAACGGGCTGCTAAGGCGCGAGCTGAAGAGAGTCTGTCTCTACATTCTTCCAGGGTGGAGTCTCTGCGAACGCAGCTGACCGCAAGAAATTTCTTATCCGAAGCGGAGCTGCGGAACCAGGCCATTATGGAAGCTGAGAAGGCACGTCAGATCAAGATGCACCATCTTAGGGAGCAAATCCGTTCCTTGGCGAGCCAGGACATTTAGCCTTCTTTTCTTTTCTTTTTGTAAAGAAAAGGACACTCAATTTATCAAGAGTGTTTTGTATCCACTTTTATCATTCTTTTGATATAAAAGTTTCGAAGTTTTTGGCTCCACCTTCTTTGCTTAGCTGCGGATGAACCCAACTTCTTGATCACTGGCTGTGAATACTAAACTTAGATAGGACTAAGTTCTTTTAATGAGACGCGGCGTCAGTCCACCTGAACTTAGATTTCACTAAGTCCTTTTGATGAGACGCAGCGTCAATCACAGAGTGAGACGCGGTCATCATTCACTAGGAACTTAGATTTCACAAGTCCTTTTGATGAGACGCGGCGTCAATCACAGATTGATACGCGGTCTTCTTGATGAGACGCAGCGTCAATCAAAAGATGAGACGCGGTATTGATCCATAAAGTGAGACGCGGCCGTCAGTCCATGGAGTGAGACGCAGCGTCAATCTCAAGGTGAGACGCGGCTCTGAATAACGCAAATATGTTTTGCGCAGATCGGGCAGGCGCAAGAGACGCAGCCTTGTCTGCTGAAGGGACGCGGCTTTCCCATCTGCGTTTAATGCAACCTGACTTAAAAGATTTTAGGAGATCTTTGAACGTCAAGTCTTCGCTGTCGATTGGGATTCTGGGTCGTTCGTTGCTTCCCAAGGCAGTTATCCACGCGTCGGCCTCTCAATGGATTTAGGCGTTAATGCTCTTGCATGCAGAACCGACGCTGGCGGTTGAAAAACCGGCGCACTTCGACGGTTTCCAAAGCAGCGTTCCACGCGTCCGTTTTTGATTGGGCTTTGACAGTCGTGCGCGACGGTTCCGATTGACGCACCATTAATGGCAGTTGTTGAGAATTGCCTATAAATAGGGTGTGCCCCCTTTTCAATAATCCAAACTTGGATTGTTTTCTTTTGTTTGCTCTGAGAGACCACGCCTGAGTTATCTTTCAGAGAACCGTCTTCATGGGTGAAGGTGACCCCGTGGATGAAGATGACCCAGAGCTCTCATGCTTCTGTTTGGTCTCTTCAGAAGGAATCCTCTCTCGGATCATCTTGCGCGCCCGCGTTTGGATGCAGAGTGGCCAACTCTGGACAGGGGCCTCTGCTGGTATGTCACCCCGATGATGTCCATAGCCTGTACTTTGGCATAGCCATCTGAATGAAATCCTGGTGCATTCCTATTCTGGAATTTGTGCCGGTGACTTGAACTTCTCTGAACGCGGGCTCTTGACGCTGGCTTTGCTCATGGCCATTGCCTTGGCGCGTTTCAGACCTGAATCTTGCAACTCTTGTTCACCCAACAGAGAGATGGCAATTTTCGGCGTTCTGAAGTTTTTTCGCGTCTTGTGCATTAAGCGCGGGTGCAAACTGAGGCCGCGTTTGAATCCTGTGCGTGGCACAGTTTTGACTCGCGTCTGTTTCTGCCGACGCGGCGGTTTGACCGTGCGGGTTGTTCCCGCGTCTGAAGTCTTCAATGACTGCCGCGTCTGTCACTTAGTTTTCTTTGTCGAAGTGTACTAAGTTCCAGATTTTCTAACTCTCTTGTTTATTCTTTGCAGGTAGGCTTGCTCGTCCTTTTTCAGGTTTGCTGGGCCCCGGAAAGAATATATCGGGGGCGAACTTGCTCAATGTTCGTTTGTAAGAGAGTAAATTATGGTCCTCGTCGTTTGTGAGAGAGTAAATTATATCTCCGACGAGGACCCAAATCTCGCCAAGGTCTCTTCAGATCTTCTGCACCAACCATGTCTGATGGCAAGAGATGGTCAGGTCAAGTATGACGGCGAGGAGGTTCCGGCGGTTGCGGTGGCGAAAGATCCTCTTCCTCTCCCTACTCCAGAAGTGACATCGAGGACACTCCGTTGGATGGCCTGCTGGGGAAAGGGATGGTGATGAATGAAGGGTTGCAGGACTTTCTGCTGCCGCTGGACCTCAAGAACACCATTGCTCTTAGCTTAGTCAGCTAGGGGCTTTCGACTTTTGCGTCATCGCCATGGCGCAATCGGCTCCAATTGTGCACCTGGGATCAGATGCGGTTTCAAGGAGTGAGTACGGCCTCTGAGAGAGAGAGGGACTTCTTTGTACTCCTTAATTGTAACACTCATCTTATTGTATAAGAGAGCGTTTTGTATCACTTTCATATGCTTGGAAATAAATAAAAGTGACACTTTTCTTTTTGCCTCTTTCATTGTCTTAACTTTTTTGTCTTCAGTTAGACACGTAGAAGCAAGGAATCTTTTGACCTTATCAAAATTATAGTGGTAATCTTAATAAGTCAAGATTTGTAAGGAAAGATCCTATTTCAGGAGTTTTCATGATACTGTCAGAGGTGTGATATTAACTTGACAGGGATGGGATGATTTTTTGGTGGACCTGCCACTTTGTAAAAGAAAGTGACAAGTGGAGTTCGTACCCCCAGGGAAGATGAACTTTTATCAAGGATTTGGGATTAACTTGATTTAAGATCAGCTGGGGAGTTTGACGGAAACATTGTTAACGGTGTAATGTTAACCAACAATGTTTCTAAATGAACTTGATACTCTGTCGGGGAGAGTATCAAATGAGACTAGACTCGCGGGGAATCTAGGAAGGTCTTTGCCGTTAGAGGTGTGATATTAACTTAACGGTTTAGAAGTAGTCTTGTCAGAAGTGTAATGTTAACTTGACAAGGACATGAGTTAGAGGTGTGATATTAACTTAACTCATCAGCATCTCAGTTTTATTTGTGAAAACTGAGGAAGTCACTGTCATAGGTGTGATGTTTAACTTAACAGTGAGGATAATGCTAGAGGTGTAATGTTGAACTTGGCATTAGTCGTCTCGACTTTGACAAAGAAGTCGAGGAAAGGTCATGGCCATAGGTGTATTGTTGAACTTAGCGATGACTCGGATGCTAGAAGTGTAGTGTTAACTTGGCATCGTCCATTTCAGCTTCGATACGGAAGTCTGAAGAAAGGTGACTATCAGAGGTGTGATATTAACTTGACAGGCACTCGATGTACTGCTTAGAGGTGTAATGTTAACTTAAACAGTAGTTTGTCAGAGGTGTAATGTTAACTTGACAAGAATTGGCTCGTGATAAGAGCAATTTGAGGACCTGTCATTCTATTGATGAGAATTGACAAGTGGAATTTGAAATGCCAGAGGTATAGTGTTAACTTGGCAAATTTGAGAGTTTGTTACTCTATGGAGAGTTAACAAGCAAAGTTTATACTCGACAAAGAGTATTCATTACCAGAGGTATAGTGTTAACGTAGTAATGATTGCATTTTGTGGTCCTACCATTCTATGGATGAGAATTGGTAAGGGATTTTGGAGGAAAGAGTGGACTCAAGTCCACTTAGGATTTTTAGCAAACCCTCAGCTATCAACGGATTTGAGATGCCTTTACCAACTACCGTTTGAGTTGGGCTAGCCATGCTATTCCCCTCAGCATGATGAGTTGTCGAAGACTTATGTTGGGCTTAGAAGCCAACATTTTCCTCTATCCTTAGCCGTCGGAGGCGTCGGATCAAATGGGAACATGTCCCTTAGGATTTTAGCAAATCCTCAGCTGTCAACGGTTTGATATGCCTTTACCAACTACCGTTTGAGTTGGGCTGGCCATGCTATTCCCCTCAGCATGATGAGTTGTCGAAGACTTATGTTGGCTTAAAAGCCAACATTTTCCTCTATCTTAGCCGTCGGAGGCGTCGGATGTTTTGATCAGAGGTGTACTTTTAACTTGATCGACGAAGGATACCATCTAGGGATAGTATTTCTTCAAGAATTTGCCATTGATTGGCATCATGAGTGTATCGCCATTCGAAGTTATGAGGCGATATGATCCATTTGAGTAGACTGACTCTACCACAAACGGTCCTTCCCATTTGGGTTGGAATTTTCCTTTTGTCTTGTGCGTCATCACCATGGGTCTTCTGACGGCTAAGACAAGATCGCCTTTCTTGAAAGTTCACACTTTAACTTTCTTGTTGAAGGCTCTGGTGATTCGAGCCTGGTAGAGCTCGATTTGCTGTTGGGCTTGCAGATGCTTGTCGTCTAAGGCCTCCAGTTCCTGGAGTCGCTGTCGATGCTTCTCCTCTGTCGTCATCTCCGCTGTCAAGGCGACGCGTAGAGATGGAATTTGGATCTCCAGGGGAAGCACGGCTTCACATCCGTATACCAAGGAAAACGGCGTGGCCTTAGTCGGGGTTCGCACTGTTGTGCGGTAAGCCCATAAGCATTCACCCAACTTGTCGTCCCAGTCTCGTTGACTTTTCGAGACGAACTTTTTGAGAAGCTTGCCAATAGTCTTGTTGAAAGCTTCTGCGAGGCCATTGGCGGCAGGATAGTATGCCGTTGAGGACACACTCTGGATTCTGAACTTAGCGCAGAATCTCTGGAAAGCCTGGCTGATGAACTGGGGGCCATTGTCATGGACAATCCGCCGAGGTTCGCCGAAACGGTAAATAACGTGATGTTTTACGAACTTGATCACGTTGGACGACTTCACCTCCTTCAAAGGAATGGCTTCGGCCCATTTGGAGAAGTAATCGGTTATTGCTAGAATGAACCGATGTCCTTTTGATGATGGAGGGCTGATAGGACCAACCACATCCATCCCCCACATTTCAAATGGCCATGTAGAGGTCGTAGAGTGGAGGTACCCTGGTGCTTGATGGATAAAATCTCCATGTATTTGGCAAGCATGACATCTTTTGGCATAGGCGACGGCGTCGGCAACCATCTTGGGCCAATAGTAACCCAACCTTTGGAGTCGATGTGCCAGTTTTGGGCCAGGTTGATGGGCTCCACACATACCATCGTGGGCCTCTTTCAATACCTCCTGGGCCTCTTTTGGTGAGAGGCACCGGAGTAAGATCCCGTCATGCGACCGACGATACAATGTTCGTGTAATCGCATTATAGTAAAATTTAGGGGCTTTCCTTCGAATGGCAGCCGCCTCTTTGGCGTCCTCAGGCAGGATGCCGTACAAGACATAGTCGATGTAGGGGAATCGCCAGTCTTTAAGTTCTGAACCGGCCGACAATTCCAGCACTTCTTTGCCTCGACAATCTCCCTTTGACTCATGATAGTCCTTGAGAGTATTTTTCGGGCAATACAGGTCGTGGCTGTAGACGAATATATTCTCCATTGCTCCAGTTGGAAGAGCTAAGGAGGCTGCCAGGGATGCGAGTGCATCGGCGTGCGCATTTTGCCTGCGCGGTACATGGTCGATGTAGAAGTTAGCAAACCCCTCGGCCATGCGGATAGTTGCGTTGTAATAGGGTACTAAGTCCTCATGTCTGACTTCGTACTCCCCGCGAATTTGACTGACGATGAGTTTAGAGTCACCGTATGCTTCGAGATTTTAACGCCAATCTCATCGGCGAATTGCATCCCAATCATTAATAGAGCATTGTACTCCGCCACATTGTTGGAACAAGGTTCCGTTAGCGAGACAGCTCGGGGGATCACATAATTTTGTGGGGATACAAGTACTACTCCTACCCCCGCCACTACGTGTCCCTTGGGGCTTGTTCTTGATGCACCGTCGAAGAAAAGTTGCCATACTTGACTTTCGAACGATGTCTGAGTCAGGTAGACTTCAGCAACTTCATCTGGGAGATCCTCGTAGAGTTTGACTGCCCTCGGATCTGGGTGTTCAGCTAAGAAGTCTGCCACCGCTTGTCCTTTAATAGCCTTTTGTGGCAGAAAATGCATATCATACTGGGATAGCAACATGGCCCATTTTGCCAACCGGCCATTTAGTGAAGAAGGCTTTGTCATAAGTAACCTCAGAGGGTTGACTTTTGATATGACTTTATAGTCTGGCCTACCAGATAGTGTCGCATTTTCTGAATGGCGAACACTAGTGCCAAACATTCCTTCTCGATCGGGTTATACCGATGTTCGGCTCCGATCATGTTCTACTTAGATAGTAGATTGCTTGCTCACGTCCCTGATCGTCATTCTGAGCTAGTAGAGCTCCCAAAGAATGATCCATCGCTCGGACGTACACCAGAAACGGTTTTCCGGATACTGGAGCTGCAAGGACTGGTGGTTGGGTGAGGTATTGCTTGATTTCCTCGAACGCTTGTTGGCAAGCGTCATCCCAAATGAATGAGACACCCTTCTTCATCAGCTTAGCGAAGGTTGGCATCTTCCGGAAAGGTTTGAGATAAACCTGCGGATGTACGCCAATCGTCCTTGTAATCCCCTGAGCTCCTTGAGGCTTTTCGGGGGTTGCATCTCCTGGATAGCGCGGATCTTTTCCGGGTCCAAATGGATTCCTGTGGAAGTCACAACAAACCCTAGGAATTTGCCACTGGCTACCCCCAGGAAGGACTTGGTGGGATTCATCTTCAATTGATGAGCCCGCATGATGTCGAAGACCACCTTCAGGTCTGCTACGTGATCGCCTTTAGCACGGCTTTTCACTGCAATGTCGTCAACATAGCATTCCACCGTTTTCCGCATTTGCTGATGGAAAATGGCATTCATGGCCCTTTGGTATGTTTCCCCTGCATTTTTCAGTCCGAAGGGCATGACGGTGTAGCAATATACCCCTAGAGGAGTCCTGAAGGAGGTGTGCTTTTCGTCGTCAGGATACATTTTGATTTGATTGTATCCTGAGAATCCGTCCATGAAGGACATTCGCTCGAATCCACAAGTATTGTCAATCATGACATCTGTGATTGGCAATGGGAATTCGTCTTGGGGCAGGCCTCGTTCAGATCGCGGAAGTCGATGCAGATCCGGATCTTCCCGTTCTTCTTGGCGACGGGGACGATGTTAGCTACCCAATCGGGATGCTGTTCTTCCCTGATGAAGCCAGAATCAATAAGTTTTCTGACTTCTGATTGAATTGCCTCCATTATTTCTGGGCGAAACCGTCGCTGCTGTTGTTTGACAGGTTTTACGTCCGGATTGATGTTGAGGCGGTGCATGGCCACTTGAGGATCAAGTCCTGGCATGTCCTCATAATTCCAGGCGAAGACGTCTATATATTCTTGTACAAGAGATATTAGATCCTTCTTCTCTGATGGTGACAGGCCGTCACTTATGAAGATGGGCTTGGGGTTGGCCTCATCTCCTAGGCTGATCTGAACAACCTTGTCTTCTGTGGGTGGCTCACGTTGTTCAAAGCGGGTATCCCAAAGAGCATTTAAATGTTTGATCCATGGATCTGTATCAGATTGGATCATTTCTTCATTTCCATCTTCCAGGTGGCTTGTCGAGACCATGTTCACTGAAAGTTCCTTGAAGATGTTGCCGACACTGACATCTGACTCCCAAGATGATGTGTCTGAAGAGTAATCGTTGCTCGATGATTCTTGAGAATCGGAGGCTGATGGGACTGGAGTCGATACATAGCCCAACCCCCGGCGCGTCCGATGATAATAATCAGGGTTTTCCCTTTTGGCACAAAGGATCGAAGTAGCGTTCTCCTTCCTTTGCCGAAGTTCAACCCGGGCTTGTTGGTTAGATCGTACCCCATGCACTTCATCATTTCGAGCGCTTTTGGTTCATAATGACTGAGCTGAGGGGATTCCTCCTCACTTTCCGAGTCTTCGCGGGGCGTTGGTTCAGACGAGATTCGCCCAAAAGGATTGGTTTTTGGCCTTTTCGTCTTGTCGGAACCATGAATATAGATTCCTGCGCATCGCCATTATCCTGGTATGTCCCGAAAGATGATTTTACTGGTACATGCAATGATGTCAAAGCATCCATTGCCGACCAGATGTCATCGTCTACGTCGGTAGTAGTATCCGACGGTATTGAATCGGATGCAGACGCAGAAAAATACTCAACGTCTAAATTCTCATTAATATACCAACCGCCTGCATCGTCGGTGGTATTATCAACATCGAGCTTATTAGTGCTGTTTACAAGTGGTTCTAACTCCCACAGGCACTCTTCTTTCTCAGGCTCAATATCAGCCTCATTACCAGAGTCTGGCTCCTCTGGTTGCGGGGTTTCATCCACCGGATCCTGATATAGGAGGGAGTCCGTGAAATAATTTTCGACCCCCTTAAACGGATACCTTTCGGCAACCAACGTTTGCACCTTCCCACTCGCGTCAATGTATTTCATGACTTGGTGAAGAGTGGAGGGAACGATGGAGTTGCGGTGAATCCAAGGTCGTCCCAGCAGCAGATTGTAGGAAGTGTCGGCATCGATGACGTAGCATGTCACCTCCGACTTGAGACTACCAATCTGGCACTTGAGCTTGATCTTCCCCATAGGGCGGGTGCCATTGGCGTTGAACCCGTAGATGGTCGTCTGTGTAGGGCTCAGACGGTAGGTAGGGATACCGAGGTGTTGCATGACTCGGCGGGGCATGATGCTCAGTGCGGACCCTGGATCTACCTGAATGCGGTTCACCTCAGATGATCCGATATAACCTGTGAAGTACAGGGGTCGATCATGCTTCCCTTTAACCTGCATATCATCTGCCGTGAAGGTAATGCAGGGAGCATCCTGGGAGGTGTGGAGACAATTCTCTACATCTTCCTTCTTTGGCACCTGGGTCATAAAGACCTCAGCGTTTGCCAGCGCTTCTTGTAGAGCCTCCCGGGTCGACTTTGATAGTCTTAGAAGCTCATACAGGGTGATCCGCGCCGGGATGTTGGCCAATTGAGCCAGGACATCAAAGCGGTAAGGCGTTGTAGATCCTTCCGCTATACCTTTTGAAGAGCTCGAGAGAATCGAGTCTCTTTTTGTTTCTCCACCGGTGGCTTCGTGGAGGGCCTAGTTGGCTCTGCAGCCGGTTGCGGAGGGTTTACTGCCACTTCGCCGTACTGCTTCAAGTAGGGTTGTCCCGAACGAGTTCCCGCCATCGGTTGATTGGGTTCTGCGGCCAAGACTATTGTTTCCTCTTCTGAATCAGTCAGTGAGGGAACATCATCCTCTGCTTCTCGGGAGGAGGCACATACCACATGGCAGGACGAAGCTTTTGCCTTGCCTTTGGACTTCCTGTTGGTCACAGTAGTCCACTGCTGGCCGTCCACTAGGTCAGGGTGGACCCACATGATTTCCCCTTGAGACGTAGGGACGGGTACCAAGCCCTTCTCCTGCTGCTGGTGAGGGTCTGTGTTGACCACTCTTAATTCTCCCCTTGGAATAGGAGTTACCCCGCAGGCGCTGGAGGTTGTCTCCCGAACTGGAGAACCGACGTCACATTGGCCGTCACCTTCTTCTGCTCTGGTTGGAGTTTTAACACCTCCGCGTCAATCAGAGCTTGAAGGATGTCCTTGAAGACATAGCAGCTTTTGGTAGGATGTCCCAACATTCTGTGGTACATACAGTAGTTGGGATTGTCGATCTTGCCGACTTCCTCCGGGCGCCTAATTTCAGGGAGCTTCAGTCGGTTGCTCTTGTTGAGTAGCTTGAAGAGCGAATCGACATGTTCCTCTTTGAAGGAGTACTGCTTGTTGGCGCGGGGTTGGCTTGAAGAGCCACTCGCCTTGGCTGGTTGAGGTTTGGTGGGAGATTTGGTCTCCGTCGCCAAATTATCCTTCCGCTTCGTCTGGAGGGAGGTGTCTGGTGCTCGCCTAGTCGACCTTTCCGGCCTAGGCTTGCCTTCTTCTGCCCTGACACGGGCAACAATCTCCTCAGCCTGTTCACCTTGTTGGACTAATTGTTTCCAGGTGCGGCTTTCAGCAACTCCTATTTGAGCAAGGAGTGAGGTTTGGAGGTTGTGGCGGCATGTTTCCACCAGGGTGGCCTGGGTCATACCGCTTGGACACCGGAGTGCCACGTTCCGAAATCTTTCCACGAAAGATTTGACGGACTCTCCCTTTCGCTGTCTTGTAGCTAACAGGGTGGGCATTGTGACCTCGGAGTGATCTTCGAAGAAGCGTGTTAAGAACAGCTTCTCCAAGTCGCCCCAGTTCTTGATAGAACCTTCCGGGAGTTTCATGAACCACTCAAAGGCCAACCCTTTCAGGGTGCCGATGAATAGTCGCGCCAGGATGGCGTCATTATCTACTACATTCCCGGTTTGAGATTTGAAGTAGTAGATATGCTGATTAGGGGACCCCTTCCCATCGAAGGCTTGGAGGGTTGGAGCTTGAACTTGGAGGGTACGGGACTAGATCCCACTCAGCTGGATAGGGCCGGACCACTCCAGCTTCTTGGAGGTCTTTGCGACTGGCAAGGGCATTGAGGCGTTCCTCCAATTGACTCATCCTTTTAGCCTGAGCCTTCTCTGGGTCTTGGTCGCCTTTTACTTGCGACGAGGGTTTGGACGAACTGGAGGTAGATTGCTGCCTCTCTTCAGAAGGTTCGGAAGATGAGCTTCCTCCCTTTCTCCCTTTGCCCTTTGACCTCCTAGGAGGAGATTTCCTCCTGTCTTCCAGCAGTTGTGCAATCGCCTGCTTGAGGGAGTCAATCGACGCCTGCTGGGAAATAATCATGTCCATTTGTGCTTTCTGGACCTGCTCTATACGTCTTGCCGTCTCCTCAGGAGTGCCTGTCATGTAGGCAGAGGTCTCCTTCTCGACGGAAGAGTTCGAAGCCCCTGATTCCACTACGGCGGAGTGGGAATCGTTCACTCTAACGCCGTGGGCTAAGGCATTGTAGTTAATTGGGGGAATGGCCCCCGTCCGGGTACGAGTGTGTCGATACACTCCTTCCGGTTCAGAGTCAGACTCGGAGTCATCTGAGCCGACTGCAATTTGTTTTCCCTTACTCCTGCTAGTCATATTTGCAGTGAGCTCCGGGTACTCAACGTCAGAGAAGGTCCTCCTCCTGTGGGAGCGTCTTCTCTTAGCTGACGGAGGAATCAGGGTCAGCTGTCTGACCAAATACTGCTGGTGTACACCTGATCCGCAACGGCATTCCGAGAGCATGGAGATGAGCCGTTGGCAACAGCACGACGAAGTGGCCTGACTGGCACTCCTTTTCTTTGTCAGATAATCCCTCAAATCCATAGGAGGGGGATTGAAAGGATTAGCCTCGCAACGTCGAAGACGAGAGGCATCCCTGTGCTGTGCAGTCTGGACGCAGACTTCAGAGACGCGGTTTCTGCGTCTCGGCTGTGGAACACGCGTCTGGCGTCTCTGTTGAGATGAGACGCGGGTCTCGCGTTGCTGTTCGGTGCGTCCGGGTAGAGGCGCACGAGAGAGAGTGGGCTGCAGGGCGCCTCGTCTCTGGGCGCGTGCTTCTTGCGTTTGACGAGACGCAGAAGCTCATTCTGGCGTTTGGTAAGTTGGTCCTCAGAGGACTCAACTTGAGGAGTTGCGCCCTTGGGCCGCCAAACGCGGATTTCACGTACTGGACGTGACGCGGGCAAGGCGCGAGACTGTACGTCGCGTCCAGCTTCAGTTGGACAACCAACGGTTCCAACTTGCAGTTGACGCGCACGTCTCCTCTGTCGACGCTCAGCATTCCGGTTGCGTCGAGGAGGTGGAGAGAAACCAACAACATCCTGATGTTGAACATCAGGGAGTTTAACCACGCGGATCTCCTGAGAGACGTTGACACGGGTTTTTTGTGCGCCGGAGTTGGTCGCAACAGCAATTGTGCTTGGGCTCGCGCGGGCCTTCTGAGAGGCGTTGACGCGTGAACTTTGCTGGGCACAGTGGGCAACAGCAGCGGCGCCCAAGAGAGCTTCAGGTCGGGCTTCGGGGCTATTCCCCGCCGAGACCCTGCGACAGACGCGGGTCTTTGGGCTCTTGGAGCCAGAAGAGAGAAACTCTTCATACTTCGCCTGGTCGAACTCCACAACAAGTGTCTCGACCATTTTCCCCCTACGGAGGAGATCATCCTGTGCCACGGCTTGTTCGTCAGTGACAAACGTAGTCCCCAGCGGAGTCGCCATCTCTTGTTTGACACGGAAAAAGGGGCTGGAGTAAAATTTCCTTGAATCAGATGAAAAATTACAGCCGGCTTAATCTTCCGGTTACAAGGGAGGGAGAATATTGAATCTTGAATTCCCCCTTTGTTTAGTGCTGGGTTCTTCGGGTGGCGGTGGAGAGTGAATCTTGTTCTCCGTTGACCAGATGACCGTTCTGGACCGTCGAGGGATCTTCTCCTTGGCAGGTAGAGGGAGTAACTCAGCTCCGTCTACCAAAACTCTAGAAGAGGAGGTAGGCAAAGAGCGGCTAGTACTCAGTAAGCTCGCTGAAGAGTCTCTCTCTCTCTCTGTTGATGATCTTCTTGCCCAACGATCGTGCGTCAGTCCCTTTGCCCGATAATTGTCATCGTCCTCCCTGTTGATGCGAACAAGGCTATTTATAGGGGTCTCAGGGGGTGAACGTGCCCCCTGAAAATGCTCCACAATGAGGGGCCACTACCCACTATATGCGCGGTGATTGGCCCCGCAATCCGGGTAGTTGCAACCGACATGCGGGTGTCGAACCAACGCGCCTTGGTGCTGAGACGCGGGTGTCAAGCCAACGTGTCATGGTGTTGAGACGCGGGTGTCAAGCCAACGCGTCATGGTGTTGAGACGCGGGTGTCAAGCCAACGCGTCATGGTGTTGAGACGCGGGTGTCGAGCCAACGCGCCTTGATGCTGAGACGCGGGCTTCGGGCCGACGCGCCTTGATGCTGAGACGCGGGCTTCGGGCCCACGCGCCTTGATGCTGAGACGCGGGCTTCGGGCCGACGCGCCTTGATGCTGAGACGCGGGCTTCGGGCCCACGCGTCTAGATGTTGGAACTCTGCTTTCTTAGTGGCTTGTCTGTTGGACATTTTTAGACAGCCTACATGGTGTCGTTGCAATTGTCACCGAAGTGATTACCGGAATAATCGTAAACGATTACCGGAATAATCACCGGAGCCGGAATGATCACCGGAATAATCGTGAACGATTACCGGAATGATCACCGTTGATATTGTCCGAAATGATTACCGGAATAATCGTAATGATTACCGGAATAACCATCGGAGACGTTGCCGACGAAGAAGAGCTCGGCCCCAATCCAAAAGGAGTGGCCGGCCCTGATAAGAGTCATTTTCCAAATGGAGAAGACGAACAGGAAGAGGAACCAGAAAGAGAGAGAGAGAGAGAGAGAGTACAGATGAGAGAGAGAGAGAGAGATGAGAGAGAGAGTTCAGGAGAGAGAAAAAGGCAGGAGAGAGAGAGAGAGACAACAGGGGAGAGAGAGAGGGAGTGAGAATAGGAGGGAGAGAGAGAGGGATTCAGGGGAAGGGGGCTTTGCCCCCTCCTTCAACCTGCTCACGCACAGGGGGCTTCGGCCCCTGGCCGGAATAGCCGCCGGCCGCCGGCGAAGCGCCGGCGAAGCGGTAGCACAGGGGTGGCCGCCGGCCACCCCACAGAGGAAATAGGGAGGGGGCAGCAGCCCCTCCCTCCAACAGAGGAAAAGAGAGGGGGTTGCCCCCCTCTCAGGCCACGCACAGGGGCCCCGGGTGGCCCCCTGGCCGCCTGCGACCGCCGGCGCGCCGCCGGCGGCGCCCAAGCCCGGGGTGGCGCCGGCCACCCCAAAAAGGTAAAGAGGAAAAGAAAGGGGGAAAGTTTTGTGGTGGTGATGGAATAGATGTTTTTGGTGGAGTTTTGAGGAGGTGGAGGAGGAATTGGAAGAGATGGGAGGAGGAGGAGTTGGGTGTTGAGAAGGAGGTGGTGGTGGTAGTTAATTTGGAGGAGATGATGAAGAAGAAGGAGGTGAAATTGGGAGGTGATTTTGAGGAGGATGGAGATGGTGGGGTTATTGGTGATGGTGGTGAGGAGGCACGGCCACCGGAGTTAGGGGGACCTCCCTCGCCGGCGACGAGGCCGGAGGCCGGCGGTGAAGGTGGGTGGAGGCGTCGGCCTCTCATGGAGAAGAAAAAGAAGAAAGAAAATGAGGAGAAGAGAAGAAGAAAGGAAAGAAAAAGAAAAAAAAAAGAAAAAGAAAAAGGGTGATGATGGAGGGATGGGATTGATGGGATGGGAGTAGGTGAGGGGGATGGTGTCGCCCACGTGGAGGAGTGGGCTGCAGGGTCGGTGGAGAAAGAAAGGAAAGAAAGAGAAGGAAAGATAAGATTTGAATAAAATAATAATATTATAATATGGTCGCGAAAAATCGACTGTTCCAGAAAAATCCCCAAAAATACCGGAGGTAGAAAACGTCATCCTGAGGAATAATATGAAATCAGTTTTCAGAAATAAAATCTCGTTTTCAAATTAAAAATCCGAAGTCAACCGCCGATACCGGTCTATACCGGGTCGGCCAGATTTTGATAAATTCTGAAAAATCTCAGAAAATGTATTAAAGAATAAAATATGATTTTAAGAAGTAAAGTGAAAGCGGAATTCAGAAATTCAACTCCGATTGTAAACTAAAAATACTGGAATCAACCAGCGATACTGGCCAATACCGAATCCGGTGGAATTTTCATAAATTCATAAAAATCCTCAGAAAAAAGCATTTAGATGAGAAATGTGATTTTAAGAAATAATGTCTAAAGACACTTTTAGTAATTCCAATTAGTTTGTAAATTAAAAATCCGGGAATCGGTCAGCGGCACTGGTCGACACCGGTTTTGAAGATTTACAACTAAATTCAGGAAAATCCAGAAAATCATAGAAAATCTAGAATATTGGAAAATGATGTTTAAAACTAAAATCGGTCAAATCGGAATACCAGAATGTCCAAATCGAGCAATACTCTCGGATCGGGTCCTCGGTTCAGACTAGGGCTGACTCCGAGTCCGTGAATCCGGATCCAAGACAAAACGATCATATAAACAACTCATACTACAAAATAAATACAGGAAGTAAATCGAAAAATACGATCGAAAAATCTGAATACGCAACGAAGTACGTATTCCGGAAGCGGGGTGTTACAATCCATCCACCTTACAAAAATTGCGTCCTCGCAATTTCGATAAGGGGTAAATGAACACAAAGGGGGACAAGGGTGGAATTATACCAATTAAGATATGAAGCACTATAGGTAGGGCCCTCAAGTTGACTGGTCAATAATCAGAATATAGACATCTTCTGCACTTCCGGCTGTATAAATCTCCGAACGATGCCGAATAATATTGACTGATAACACAGCTCTGCAATAGAATTTCCGCTGTACTGCATACTTAATGCCGCTCTAAGAATGAGCCAGAATACTGAAGATAAAGAAAACCCTGATAGTCCTGAGCATAATAAAGAAGACCGATACTTGAGAATTCCGAATACCAGGCATCAATCACTCCGAAAGATATAGCCGAGAATAAAGAATTACCCGTAGAGAATCCCAACTACTGACTTCTGGGAGATAACCCGATCGGGATCAATCCAAAGAATACCGAGCTTCATAGAGTTGGCCGAAGAGACCACATAATAGCTTCATTCATTGCCAGCCGCTACCTTTCTAGTCTATTCATATCTTAAGTTGGTATAAAGGCTTCGAAAAACCAAAACAGGGTAAAGATGGAAGGGATTAGGAATCAAAGGAAAGATGATCAAGAATGAATAGATAACTCTCTACTTGTAGTTGGAGTGTATAACCAGGACTCATGCATTCCAGTTGCAAATTTCTTTACCATTAATTTGCCATCTGGACGTACTGAGGAGGTAAGAGCCTAAGCTCTGATACCACCCTGTAACGCCCCGACCCGGCGGGTACGGAGACGTTACTGCAACGTATATACGCAGGTCCGAAATACCCTCATGTATATACGCTAAGCATCAGTACAGGCAAGAATCAGAGTACGGAAGCAAGTGGTGCATTATACATTCCAACACATGAGTACAATTACAAAGTTATCACCAGAGGTGATCCAATATTACATGAATATTACATCACTGATATGCGCAATTGCGAGATTACAAAGAGATATACAAGTATGAATAGTACAAAGACAGGCTCAGAGTCATAACAGGAAAACTCTAGAGCCGAACAAGGGGGCCTGGAAGGATAGAGCTCTGAACGTTCTGCTGGAGATCCATGCTACCGCTGCGCCACTCTGATCAGCAACTGGGAGAATCCACACGCTCCAAGCTCCATGACCTGGACATGAGGATCCAGGGGAGTCAGATGAAACTCCCCAGGCGAGTGGTGAAGCAAAAGCCAAGTGGCGAGCAAGGGTAAGTATAAGTAAAGCGATAAACCAAATAAAGCCGGAGACGAGCAAATCTGATTGTATGGTTTCAGATCACGGCTCCATAAGACTAGTACGTCGAAGGAATAATCCAAACAAGGAAACCCTCATCTATATACCTTTATCTCATGTCACCATAATCCAAGCACATACAACCCGACTGTACTCAGGGCATGATAAGAAAATGAACAGGAGGCAGGTGGATACAAGGGATAAAGCAGAACATGAGCAGTTAATACGATAATACTCATAAAGCTGAAAATCTGAAGTAAAATCCAGGACAAGCAAATATGGTAAGGCATATCACAGATTCATAGCCGTTTAAGTCGCAGGCTTTAGTATGCGTCCCATTCCACATACTTCCACTTACAACTTAAAGAGCCGGTTATTATCTTGACACTTTATTATTACTCGTCCTACCCTGATATCTAGCTATGTGAACTAGCGTCCCAGCACACATAGATCCATATCCGAGTAAAGCAAGATTGTTATTGGAAACCAGCGGGGGTATCAACGAACTATGTTTACAGTGGGTCCCGTACATACCCGGACCACGGCCCAGGATTGTTCCGTTGCTAGGTGACGGAACCTGCCGCAAGGCTAACAGGAGGGACTTATGTATGCCCTTATCATGATGGTACCAGGAAGGAGGGAGCCAGCACTCCCCTCGGTCGCCTGGAGGCCCACAGGTCAGACCGGAAGTTTTAGTTGCACAACATGCCTAATACCACTATAAACACGAACACATATTGATAGCCGCGAGTTTCCCCCGACCCGATGCAAGTTGTCCAGTTTTATGGTTTATTAGATGATTATCAGATTCCGGGAATGAGCAAGAGCAAGTCAGGAATATTAGGAATACATGTATATCAGGAGTACTGGTTCGTACTATAAGGTATCACATGAGTAACAGGAGTACAGTTTGTACTATCAAGATGTCAGGTCATCATTCCCGTTATCGTGATAATCATAGAGTCAAGTGTGTCATGCGGGTGTCAAGTGATAGCATGACAAGATGGAGATATTAGACAGGTAACCAGTCATGTCAAGAGATTGATATTAGTCCGGTGGCAAGCCATATCATAACAAGAGGCCTTGCCAAGGTAGTAGCATGTCAGGTGCTAGATGGTAACAAATCAGTTGACAGGTGATATACATGTGTTAAATAGTAGCATGTAAATGACAGGTATGAAGTAATGACATCTGGTAGAATAGTAGCTGAGCACAACCAAGCGGAGCTGAGCAAGCTGGAAGTACAGACAGCAAACAGTATTTAACACTGGAGCGTCTGGCGAGGTTACCGGGACGACTCGACTGAAGTACGAGCGGTAAATCCGGCAGCAACTCGCCTAGACGAATCTAGTGGTAAAGCGCTGAACGCTGATCATGATAACCAGGCGGAGCTGAACAAGCTGGAGGCACAGGCAGCGAACAGAGTTTAGACACTAATGCGCTCTGCGAGGTTACCGGGACACTCGGATCAAGCTACGAGTAGAAAATCCGGCAGCAACTCGCCTAAACGAATTTAGTGAATAAAGCACTGAGCGCTAAGCATGCTCACCAGGCGGAGCTGAGAAACCTGACGATCCCAATCACGCCTCTTTCGAGACAGTGAGGGACCGGAGGCTGAAGGGTCCAGAGAAACTGACGGTCCCAATCACATCTCTTTCGAGATAGTGAGTGACCGGAGGCTGAAGGATCGACCACGCATGGTATGAAGCAATAGGATACATCACAGGCATAGTATATGTACAAGAATGAAACTACCCTAGTACAAGCATTCGTCACAGAGCAATACATGTCCAGTCATTGGCACTCGGCCATACACAGGTACAGGGACTCAGCCCAATACAAAATACATGAAAACATGGAATAAAATACATGTCGACCCGACGAAGCGGGGAAACCCAAATGGAGGCGAGAGCGAGGACACTCGCCTAAATCACCGGAAAGCCGAAAAGTCCGAAATCCATGGAACTCGCGCACGCGCCATAAATATAATAATATATAAATGTGAGGAGAGAGAAAGTGAAGAGGAGAGAGAAAGAGTTAGAGAGAGAGACCTAGAGAGAGAAAGGGACACAGGGAGACGCGGGCTTATGAGAGTGAGACGCGGGGGTCGCAGACGCAGGAGTCGCGTCGCGGGATTAGCAAACGCAGGAATCACAGACGCGGGAGTCGCGTTGCGTAGGAGCCACAAACGCGGGGTTCGAGACCCGCGTTTAAATCAGGATGCGAGGAGAACGCAGACGCGGTCGTGGGTCCGCGTCGCGTCAGAACGATTCGAGAACACAGACGCGGGTATTATCTCCGCGTAGTGTTAACATGAGAGGAACGCAGACGCGAGTCTGGACTCCGCGTCACGTCAGAATGAATAGAACGCAGACGCGGACATGAGCTCCGCGTTGCGCCGATACAAGAACGCGTAGATCGCGTTAAACAGATACCCAGAACGCGAAGACTCGCGTAAGGAATTGCCTGGACGCGGGAGTGAGATCCGCGTCTAACAATCAACAGATAGAAAGAGAGAGACAGGGAAAAGGTGATCTCTTTGGTGGTGGTGTCGTTGCAATTGTCACCGAAGTGATTACCGGAATAATCGTGAACGATTACCGGAATAATCACCGGAGCCGGAATGATCACCGGAATAATCGTGAACGATTACCGGAATGATCACCGTTGATATTGTCCGAAATGATTACCGGAATAATCGTAAATGATTACCGGAATAACCATCGGAGACGTTGCCGACGAAGAAGAGCTCGGCCCCAATCCAAAAGGAGTGGCCGGCCCTGATAAGAGTCATTTTCCAAATGGAGAAGACGAACATGAAGAGGAACCAGGAAGAGAGAGAGAGAGAGTACAGATGAGAGAGAGAGAGAGAGAGATGAGAGAGAGAGAGTTCAGGAGAGAGAAAAAGGCAGAGAGAGAGAGAGAGAGAGAGACAATAGGGGAGAGAGAGAGAGGGAGTGAGAATAGGAGGGGGAGAGAGAGGGATTCAGGGGAAGGGGGCTTTGCCCCCTCCTTCAACCTGCTCACGCACAGGGGGCTTCGGCCCCCTGGCCGGAACAGCCGCCGGCCGCCGGCGAAGCGCCGGCGGCGCGGTAGCACAGGGGTGGCCGCCGGCCACCCCACAGAGGAAATAGGAGGGGGCAGCAGCCCCTCCCTCCAACAGAGGAAAAGAAAGGGGGTTGCCCCCCTCTCAGGCCATGCACAGGGGGCCCCGGGTGGCCCCCTGGCCGCCTGCGACCGCCGGCGCGCCGCGGCGGCGCCCAAGCCGGGGTGGCGCCGGCCACCCCAAAAAGGTAAAGAGGAAAAGAAAGGGGGAAAGTTTTGTGGTGGTGATGGAATAGATGTTTTTGGTGGAGTTTTGAGGAGGTGGAGGAGGAATTGGAAGAGATGGGAGGAGGAGGAGTTGGGTGTTGAGAAGGAGGTGGTGGTGGTAGTTAATTTGGAGGAGATGATGAAGAAGAAGGAGGTGAAATTGGGAGGTGATTTTGAGGAGGATGGAAATGGTGGGGTTATTGGTGATGGTGGTGAGGAGGCACGGCCACCGGAGTTAGGGGGACCTCCCTCGCCGGCGACGAGGCCGGAGGCCGGCGGTGAAGGTGGGTGGAGGCGTCGGCCTCTCATGGAGAAGAAAAAGAAGAAAGAAAATGAGGAGAAGAGAAGAAGAAAGGAAAGAAAAAGAAAAGAAAAAAGAAAAGAAAAAGGGTGATGATGGAGGGATGGGATTGATGGGAAGGGAGTAGGTGAGGGGGATGGTGTCGCCCACGTGGAGGAGTGGGCTGCAGGGTCGGTGGAGAAAGAAAGGAAAGAAAGAGAAGGAAAGATAAGATTTGAATAAAATAATAATATTATAATATGGTCGCGAAAAATCGACTGTTCCAGAAAAATCCCCAAAAATACCCGGAGGTAGAAAACGTCATCCTGAGGAATAATATGAAATCGGTTTTCAGAAATAAAATCTCGTTTTCAAATTAAAAATCCGGAAGTCAACCGCCGATACCGTTCTATACCGGGTCGGCCAGATTTTGATAAATTCTGAAAAATCCAGAAAATGTATTAAAGAATAAAATATGATTTTAAGAAGTAAAGTGAAAGCGGAATTCAGAAATTCAACTCCGATTGTAAACTAAAAATACTGGAATCAACCAGCGATACTGGCCAATACCGAATCCGGTGGAATTTTCATAAATTCATAAAATCCTCAGAAAAAGCATTTAGATGAGAAATGTGATTTTAAGAAATAATGTCTAAAGACACTTTTAGTAATTCCAATTAGTTTGTAAATTAAAAATCTGGGAATCGGTCAGCGGCACTGGTCGACACCGGTTTTGAAGATTTACAACTAAATTCAGGAAAATTCCAGAAAATCATAGAAAATCTAGAATATTGGAAAATGATGTTTAAAACTAAAATCGGTCAAATCGGAATACCAGAATGTCTAAATCGAGCAATACTCTCGGATCGGGTCCTCGGTTCAGACTAGGGCTGACTCCGAGTCCGTGAATCCGGATCCAAGACAAAACGATCATATAAACAACTCATACTACAAAACAAATACAGGAAGTAAATCGAAAAATACGATCGAAAAATCTGAATACGCAACGAAGTACGTATTCCGGAAGCGGGGTGTTACAACCACTGAAAATAAAAGGCCAAGAATGCAAGAGAGAATTGAGAACTTTGAAAACTTTTCTTTCTTTTTCAAACTTTGAAAACTAGGTATTTTCTTGGTATTTTTGCAAGAGACCTATCTCCTCTATTTATAGGGAGAGGAAGGGATTAAAACACATTTAAATTAAGTTTATTTGATCAGAAAATAATCCCCAATACTCAGAAAAGCTCTGCACAAAACAGGGTGAAAATCAGAATTCAGATTTTTCACCAAAGAGGAAAGAGCCGTTGGTAGCTGGCAGGCTTGTCGGTCGACCGGCCCGGTCGACCGGCAGCCTATCTGACATATAGCCGTTGGCCGCGGTCGACCAGTCGGTCGACCGTTCTTTAAAGACAAAAACACAGTTTTGTATGGGCGGTTGACCGGTCGGCCGACCGACAAAAAACAGAGAGCAAACTGTTTTCGGTCGGTCGACCGGTCGGTCGACCGACAGACGTGCACAAGCGTGCACGTCCTGGACACAGGACCCGGTCGACCGGCCGGCCGACCGTCCTGGCCTGAAACAGAAAACAAAGGGGGAATTTTGGACTTGGCAAAATTTTGAAAATAATTTTTGTAGGAAATATGGCTAAGTATCATGCTGAAGAGATAGATATACATGATATAAATAAGATATAAAATTTGTAAGATTCCAATCAGGTGGGAGATTCCAATCAGGTGGTCGGATGATTCCAATCAGGCCTCAAATGGGAGATTCCAATCAGGTGGTCGGATGATGGGTGCCGTGGTTAACTCGGTCTTTAGCCTTTCAAAGGCTTCCAAACAAGAAGGGGTGAATTCAAAAGGAACATCCTTTGCTAGAAGATCACAAAGAGGTTTGGAGATTTTGGAAAAATCTTTGATAAAGCGGCGGTAAAATCCAGCATGGCCTAGGAAAGATCGCACCTCCCGAACAGTTCTAGGAGGTGGTAATTTGGTGATTAGCTCTACCTTACCTTTATCAACCTCTATACCTCTATCAGAAACAATATGTCCTAAGACAATCCCAGATTTCACCATAAAATAGCACTTTTCCCAATTAAGAACTAAGTTCTCCTTGCATCTTATCAATACCAATGATAGATGATATAAACCCTCATCAAAAATAGACCCAAAGACAGAGAAGTCATCCATAAAAACCTCTAGAAATCGCTCAACCATATCTGAAAAGATGCTCAACATACACCGCTGAAAAGTAGCCGGTGCATTGCATAGCCCAAAGGGCATGTGACGATATGCAAATGTGCCAAACGGACATGTGAATGTCGTTTTCTCTTGGTCCTCACGAGCAATGTGGATTTGGTTATATCCTGAATAACCATCGAGGAAGGAATAGTATGCGTGACCGGCGATACGTTCTAACATTTGGTCGATGAAAGGCAGAGGAAAATGATCTTTTCTAGTCATGGAGTTGAGTTTTCTATAGTCTATGCACACTCGCCAACCAGTTCGAACACGAGTTGGAACCAACTCATTGTTCTCATTAGTAACAACTGTGAGTCCGGACTTTTTGGGTACAACTTGTATTGGACTAACCCACTGACTATCAGAGATAGGATAAATGATACCCGCATCTAATAATTTTATTATCTCCGCTCTCACCACCTCTTTCAAAACAGGGTTTAAACGCCTCTGTGGTTCTCTTGAGGTCTTGGCATTCTCTTCAAGATGAATTTGGTGCATTACCACAGAGGGGCTAATTCCCTTGATGTCTGCTATGGTCCATCCTATGGCTTCCTTATGTTCCTCAAGAACATCTAGCAACTTTTCTTCTTGGTCCTTATCTAAATGAGATGATATGATTACCGGCAAGGTTTCTGACTTACCTAGGAAGGCATACTTCAATGTGTCAGGTAAAGGTTTGAGCTCCAACTTGGGAGGCTCAACGATTGATGGAACAGGAACAGATGTTGACAGTGGTGAGAGTTCTACCTTAGGTCTCCATAGGTTGGTGTCCATGATGGGGACAGAATCTAACAATGCATTCACCTCTTCTATAGACTCCTCAATATCAAAATTCATTCCAAAATGGGCCAAGCATTTCTCCAAGGGGTCTTCATAGCAAGACTCCTCAAAGTGTGATTGACCGACACATCAATCATGTTGATCTCCTCATGATCGTCCATTACATGTGGTTGGGAACTTGTGTGGAAAACGTTTAGCTCAACTGTCATATTCCCAAATGACAAGGTCATGACTCCATTCCTACATCTAATAACAGCATCAGCAGTAGCAAGGAATGGTCTCCCTAAAATCACAGAGGAGTGATTGCTTGGATCTCTAACTGGTTCAGTGTCTAAGAGCACAAAGTCAGCAGGAAAATAGAATTCGTCAACCTTCAAAATAACATCCTCAATAATTCCCTTTGGGACCTTAACTGACCTATCTGCTAGAAGTAATGTAAGGTTAGTGGGTTGTAACTCCCCTAAACCTAATTGTTTGTACACAGAATAGGGTAAAAGGTTTACACTTGCCCCTAAATCTAGTAGGCACCGATCCATAACCTGATCTCCTATCCTAATAGAAATAGTTGGACTCCCTGGATCCTCATATTTGGGTGCAATGGGTTGCTGGATGAGACATGATGCTTGTGTAGCAAATGCAGCTTCACGAGGCACAGAACTTTTCCTCTTGACCGTGGTTAGGTCTTTTAGAAATTTAGCATATGAAGGTATCTGATTAATGGCATCCAAGAATGGAATATTGATTTGAACGTTTTTGAAAACTTTCAAAATTCCCTCGCAGTGATTTTTCTTCCTAGTTGGTTGAAGACGTTGAGGAAATGGGGCTTTGGGCACAAAAGATTTATCTTGATTGTCAATAATAACTTGATCATCTTTCTTTGTTGACTCCTTTGGTTCTTTTTTTTCTTTTTCTTTTATAATATTAGGATTGTTTGGTGAATTTTGGACTTGGTTGTCCACTCTCTTGCCTGACCGTAAAGTGTGGATAGATTGGACTTGACGGTTTGAATCAGAACTAATTTCAAACTGGCCTGTTGGAGTATTTTGAGGAGCAGGTTGTCCTCTCGGGTTGGGCACAGTTTGACTAGGGAAATGTCCTTTCTCTCTCTCCCTAACAGTTGCAGCTAACTGTTCTATCTGAACCTCGAGCCTGACTATCGTCTGATCCTGATTGTGACACATTTGGGCTTGAGTTTGATTAGTTATTAGTTGGCTCTGCATGAATTGTTGGAGAGTGTCCTCTAAAGATGGTTTTCTTTGATTAGGAGGGACATATGGAGGAACAGATGGTGTTGTATTGAATTGATTTCCCTTGTGAAATTGATTATTAGAAGATGGTCCTTGAAATGATGATGATCCACCATATCCTTGTCCTTGAGGAGACTTCCATGAAAGGTTGGGATGATTCCGCCATCCCGGATTGTATGTTTCACTAAATGGGTTGTTGTTGGGATTGGGCTTGCGAAATGTATTGAGTACATTTGCTTGCTCTGCTTTGATAATTGGCAACCCGGGGCATTGTTCAACCAAGTGGTCTTGGCTGTCACAAAGGACACAAATGGGAGACACCACTGGCTTGGATGGTTCGGGAGCTGAAGATTGTGCTCCCTTACTCAATTCTAATGCTTCAAGTCTTCGTACTACTGATGTCAATTTGGCATCACTCTCAAAATTAGGGTTGACTTTATGTATACCACCCTTGTTAGTGGCAGTTGAGGTGGTAAGTTGCTTATTATCAACACTAACAGGCTCCCATTCTAGAGTATTTTCTGCTACCTCTTCAAAGAATTGCCATGCATCATCGGCCGTTTTGCTCGTGAATGTTCCATTGCAAAGGGATTCAATCATGGTCTTATTCGAGTAGTCTAACCCTTCGTAAAGAATTTGAATCAAACGGATCTTTTCGAATCCGTGATGGGGACACTCAAGTAAAAGATCCTTGAATCTTTCAAAATATGTGAAGAACGTCTCCCCTTGTAGTTGATGGAAGGTGTTGAGGGCTTGACGTATGGTAGCAGTTTTCTGCTTAGAATAGAACTTCCTATGAAAGGCTTCGGCTAATCCTACCCAAGTAGAAATTGAACCCGGTTGGAGAGAAAGAAGCCAAGATTTGGCTCTTTCTTTTAGAGAAAATGGGAATAACCTAAGTTTTAGGGATTCTTCTGTCATTTGATGATACTTCATGGTCCCACAAATATCCTCAAATTCCCTAACGTGTTGATATGGGTTCTCATTTGCCAATCCCCTAAAGACTGGAAGCATCTGTATCATCCCGGATTTAATCTCGAAATTTGTCGTAAGGGCTGGCAAGGTGATACAGGAAGGTTGGGTGGACCTTGTAAGATACATGTAATCCTTTAAGGTCATTTGTTTGGTTTCATTAGTGTCACCCATTGTTGCAGTAGGGTCAGAAATAATAATGGATTCTAATCGACCCTTAATACGAACCCACTTTCGCATGAACCAGGGTACTGCCCTGATGAAGGATTTTCTAAATCCTAGATAAGATTACACACAAGATGACTCAACCAATCAATTGCAATCAAGTGTTTTTTTTTTATCTTGAATTTAGTTTAAAGGTAATCAGTTTTTTTTCCACTAATCTTAAGAGAATAGAATTCTCCTAGTTAGACAGCTCCTAACTGGTTTGGAAGGATAGTGGGTTTACCGGTTAAACCCGTCAAACAAGCGATTCGGCTCTCCCCCAGGCCGGGCATTTACTAAATTCAGCCACCCTTTCTTAGACAGGAAAGTTCCTCGGTCCTTCTTCCAGGCCAGGCACCGCCGCAATGGCTAAGTCACCCTTTCTAGATAAGAAAGCCCTCTATCGTGAGCTTGAAAGTGTTCACCGGAGTCTTCCCAAATAGTTCCACTTAAATGAGCTCGAAATCCTAGTGGCTGAGTTCTAATTGATTTTAAATTAGTTCAAGCTCGGGAAAAAAAACTTATATGCGGTTGTGATTTTTGAGCCAAGGAACGGGTGATGAAATCCCGACCTTATGTGAGGGGGGACAGCTCTTAAGATCTTTTTATGCAAATATGCACTCATGCAACACAAAATTCAATCAATAAGCACCTCCAAAACCCCACTGACGAGATTCGTGGGTAGAGTTAGAAAATACTAACCTTTCCGGCGACTCTGAAGCAAGCAAGTTTTTATTTATTTTTATTTTAGCAGAGCAATATGTCATAAGCAAGCAAGCTTCTTCTTGTTGTGCAAGTCTTCTTTTGTTCATGCAATATCCCTGCAAAAGAAAATTTGAAATTAAATCTTAGGGATGAAAAGAAAAATAACAAAAAGAATTCTGAATTTTTTTTTATTTTTATTAATTTTTTTAAAATTTTTTTTAATATTAAACTAGAAAAAGATTAGATGTTGATTTTTCAAACCAAAAATTTTCAAAAGTCCCCGGCAACGGCGCCAAAAACTGTTCGCGATTCGAAATTCATGAAAAACTCCATCGTTGTTGAATCACGTACAAGTTATAAAACCTAAACTTACTAAAATCTTTTTAGCAAAGTGTGTAGTGGCAAGTATAGGATCGAATCCACAGAGACTTGTTCTTGAAATTTTAGTTATTAAAAATCTCAATTTTATCTTATTCTAGTTGAGAAATCCCTTGAATGAAGGTTGGAATTTTGTTTTTTTTAAATAAATAAATAAATAAAGATCTTGTAGAAGAAAGCAAAAGAAAAATAAAAATATGAAGAAAGCAAAAAAAAGAAGGAAATACTAACCTTTTTGCGAAGATTTGAATACCCAAAATAAGAAGAAAAAAAAGAAATTAAAAGATTGGTACGAAGGGAAGAGAAAGATGAACTAGTGAACTTATTTCTTGTTGTCGCCTTATTGTCTCCCTCCTCCAAGCGATGCTGAAAACAAAAGAAGTTAATAAAAGAAAAGAGATGACTTCATGAAATAAAATATGAAAGAAAAGAATAGCAATAAAAATAAAGAGAAAATTAAAGAAAAATTTAGACTGAACGCCGCAAGATTGTGAAGAAGAATTCTGAATTTTATTCCATAAGCATCAAATACAAAGCTCTTGACCTCTCCAACTCGCATTACAACGCTCAAAACTTTCTTTTTCTAGCTTTTTAGCCCTCTCGTCGCCTCTCATCTCTCAATGAATACAGGTATTTATAGGAAAAATAATGATAAGGGAGAGTGTAGGGAGATAGGAAGAGTTGGCTATTTTTGAATTTCAATCTTCCCCTTATCTCCATACTGGATTTATCCAGAATTCTGTTCTGCAGCTTGATGATGTGTTGAGTGCTGAATATTGCTTAAAAGATGATAGAATTCGAAACAGTGATCAACATAAAAGTTGTAGCCCTTTGAATCTTCTTTCTGGATCATCTTGAATCATCAGATTCGAGATTTGGTAGCAAAAGATATGATTAAAATGCTAAACTATATCCAGTCTGATTTGCTCTGATCTTCAGCTGAACATTTGCCCCAATCCTTGATTTGTTCTAACTAGATTTGGGATCATCCTCAGCTAACCAAATAGATCCAGTTAAATCTGATTTTAACTGGTATTTATTTGGTTTAATCCTCTTTCTCTTCATTATTATCTTCTACAAAATAAATATTTAAGACAAGGAAATTAGCAGATTTATTACACGATAAATGTAAGAGTGTAATGAGAAGAATGCAAAATATGTGTACGATCAAAGGCTTCATAAGTCAATACATTCTAGGAGAGGTGTTTTGCATTTAAGACTTATATGCGATGCAACTTCTTCTTTAACTTGCTTACCTTAGGCTCCATAATTAATGATTTAGATGTCTCAACTACCATGAATCTTATCATTCTGTATGCCATTTCAAAATGAATTCCCTACATGCATGTGCATGCAAAAATGTGTACATATACATCCATACTAACTGGTTTACCACTTATTAAGTCGTGATATTCTCTGTTAAACATACACTACCAAAGTGAGACAAAGTTTGACAGTTCGCTTTAGGTGAAGTATTTATACAAAATCATGAAATCTAGAGTCAATTCACCGTCTTCCCCCTCCTACCGACTCCCGTTCGTCCCCTTCCTCCATTTAGCATACACAAACATATATAGTTAAGTCCCCGTCTTCCCCTCCTACCGGCTCCCGCCGCCTGCCCCTTCCTCCAAGAAGCATATATGCATACATATAGTGAATAAATCTCGTCTTCCCCCTCCTACCGTCTCCCGCCTGGCCACTTCCTCTAAAAGATACATATTCGAGTATATATATATAGATATTGGCATCGTAATGTCATCTCTGTCTTCTCCCTCCTACCGGCTCCCGCCCGGCCCCTTCCTCCAAGAAGCATACATATTTACATATATAGTTAATAGGTTATTATGCACTTCACAAAAGTAAAGAGTTACACTCACACGCCATTCATACAATCGGTGCATGTCAAGTGAAAGGAAATACATAGTCAATAGCTTCACCATATCATGGGGCAATCACAATGCACAACATTAAGTCTTCTATGTATATGTGTTACTCTTTTTACTTGATTATACACAATTCAATACTTATGTGTAAGGGGGTACCCCCCCCCCCCGTTGGAGTATGCACAACCCTAAGACATCCATATCAATTTCTTATTACCTACGGGGTCACCGATACGGAGCATGAACTCTATGCATGATTTAGGAGATGTAATAACTATGTAGCATGCATTTAGATTTCACTTATTATAATAATTAGGGGAAAATAGCGACTTCAATCATGATTCGACCCTCCTTACAAAATTGGGAATTCCCTAATCATTCTAATTCATGAATGATTTCCCTAATGAGTTAGGTTTACTCACTTTTTCAACAATTTCTTACTTAGTCTTCACTTGCCAGACTCCCGAATAACACCCTCTAGTCCTAAATAGTTCAGATCTGGCCCTGAATCTCTCCCCCTAATGGATCAGAACTGGGTTACTCTTCTCCCACCTCCCTCCCCAAACATGCCAGCGTGAAAACCCCCCTCTCGAGGGCGCGCGGCCCGTGCGCGCGTGGCCTATGTGCGCGGCTGTGCGCGCTGGTTGTCGCGCGTTCGCGCCTCCCCTGCCTGCTGGCTGCTAAGTTGAAGTGGGGAGAGAATGGGTTCAGATTTGTTGTAACAAGTTCAGAATTTTGGGGAGAGGAGTTTTTCTCTTTTAGTCAAAAGTTTTCTAGTTATTCATTTATTTACTAAAATGATGAGAAGTCACCTCACCAATATCTCCTTTCTAGGCACCTAATCATCCTCCACCTCATCACACACTTTCCCAACCATCCTCCTTTCTCTCCAACACAACAAGGTTAATATAAAAAGAAAAGATTATATAGGTATAGTTGGTGAAAATAGGGGTGTATTCCATGGGGTATACTCCCATGGTTAAATGTTGGAATTTGTGGAGCTACTATATGTTACACATACATTTGCAAGCATAACCCTAGATACACATATGTGTAAAGGTATCACCTTACTAGGTCCATGGCTAAACAAACCAACAACTATGATTAAATAATAAAAAAATTCGGGGTTTACAAAAGATGCCAACTAATAATTCGTTGTATGTTTTGCCATGTTTACTTTCATCAGGTTTTACTTCAGATTTCTGATTTTAGAATTATTATTATTATTATTATTATTATTATTATTATTATCTGCTTACATCCTGGCTTACCATTTGTGTTCTATTTCACACTCTTACTCTTATCATATTATACCTTGCATATTCTCTGCTTGATATCATTTACTCTCTCTACTTGCTCCTATGTGCATGTGCTCACGACATAGTTTTTAATGCATATTTATGACTCAGAGTTATCGATACACATGTGTTTGACCCTGCACGCCACTTGGCATTCACCGCTCCACTCGTTGGGGAGTCAGACCGCTCCACTCGTTAGGGAGTTTCTGACTCCCCTGAATTCTCATGTTCAGATCTCGGAGTTTGGAGCTTGTGGATTCTGAAAAACACCTAGAGGGGGGTGAATAGGTGTAAGTGCTAATCTAGAACTAAATGCAAAACTATGTGCGCTAAATGCGGAAGCTAATGCAAATCTTGCAACACACTTAGTACAATCAACAAGTGTAGCTGAATTCCCCGTGAAGGGCTCTGGACTAACTCCTCTTGATTCCCTTGAATGGGTTGAGGTGCTATGTGAAGCTCTTGTTGATTAGGTACAAGTGAGGCACACACAAACAACCAAGCATATACAAGATATAGCAATATGAAATATGCAAGGCACAACACAAGCAAATAGATATGGCAATATGAATTATGCTCAACACAAGCAAATATGATATGATGTTATGAATGATGCTTTGCACAATATAAATGAGAGAGAGTTAGAGAGACAATGGATCAATCGCAAAGACCAAGATATGTTTCGAGGTTCGAGCACCTTGCTCTACATCCCTGCCTACACCACCGTGTAGGATTTCCAATCCACTATCTCCCACCGAGGGAACCTCTACCGAAGAGGATTTGTTACAACTCTAGGAGTACCAAACTCCTCTCTCAAACAACCACCTCACAACCGAGGGGTAGGCCCGTAGCCAATACAACAACCAACACCTCTACACGAAGAGGGTTTACAACCAAACTCCACCTCTCACTAGAGGGAGCAAACCAATCACCCGATCACCTCTACCTAAGAGGGATACAACAAGAATAAGGGTGTTTACAACAAGTGGTTCCAAAAACCACAAACTCAATCTCTCTTTTCTTTTCTCTTTTCTTTTCCACAAAAAACAAGATCCTAATAGATTAGGATAGTATGATAGCTCAAGTGTGGAAACTAGGTGTTTGGAAAACAAGTAACAAAGAAAAACACTTGGGAAAATTCTTGCAAATGATATAGAATGAAAACCAAGACAAATCTCCCAAAATACTCTTTTCTTTGATTTTTCCAAAAACCTAAAACAATAAGGATGAGAAGTTTAAAGCCCAAAACCCTTTTTAAAACTTGTTTAAAACACTAGGGAAACAGGATTTTTTTCTCTTGTAAAAACCTTGGCCAAAATCCCAAAGAATTGGGGTTTATATAGGCCAAAACAGAAACTAGCCGTTAGAGCTGAGCTGGCAGCTCTGACAGGCAGCGGTCGACCGGCCCGGTCGACCGCCAACGGTCAGAATTATGACCGTTGGCAACTGCGGTCGACCGGCCCGGTCGACCCAAACAAACAGAGAGCTCTGCTCTCGTCCCGGTCGACCGTCCCGGTCGATCGTTTTTGTGTCTGCCCAGACGTGCACATCTGTGCACGTCGGTCGACCCGACGGGTCGACCGGCTCTTGGTGCGGTCGACCGTCCGGGTCGACCGACCAGCCTGTCAGCACAAAACTAAGTCAGAAAATTTGGGGAAAATATTTTCTAAAAATCTTTTATTTCTTTTAAAAATACCATAAAAATTGTTTTATCATTTTACTTTGATAAACAAACTTGTGATAAAAATTTCAAGACATATATCAACATATTCAAATCATTTTTGAGTCTTGCAAATTTTATCAAAACAAAACTTGTATTTTATCAAACTAGACTTTTCCAAAACATGAATAGGATAGTCAAAATAAGTTTGTCTAGCAAGTTTAAAACATATATGTATATCTAGAACATATCTAATATACATAGGAATAAAGTAAACTTATTTTGATCTACTATTCATGAAAACCAAAATCCAAATCATGAAACGTGTGTGTTATGTGCACTTGAGCATATCAACTATACTAAGCTTTACAAATGGATCTAAAACACACTATCTAAACTATGGATACCTAAGTCTTCTTGATGATCTTCATCTTCAAGTTGACTTGCTCCTAAACTCCATCCATGGGCTAGGCAAAGTGTGATCTTGAAACTTTGGCCCTGGAATCATCATGAAAAGCTTCTAAACACCTTGTTGAAGCTAATCACCAACTAATATCTTGGTTAATGATCTGAAACTTAAACAACAAGATTATTAGTAAACATAACTACATGAGTTAATCATCATCAAAACTAGGGGGAAGGCCTTTGGGCCAACAATCTCCCCCTTTTTGATGATGACAAAACTCATGGAGTTATATATGCATGGATTAGAGTAAAGCTTCAAAGAAGCTCCCCCTTAACTCATGCATAACCAAATAAACATAATATATGCAATGAAGGCTCTTAAAAAAACATGAATGCATAAATATGCATAAACAATAAAGGTTCTAGATACCAATGAAATATTCAAAACAAGGCATGCTCTAGATACCAATTAACAAATAAACATTTTCTAGATGCTCTGCTCTAGATACCAATTAACATATTAACAAATAAACATTTTCTAGATGCTCTGGATACCAATTAACAAACATTAAACTATATTAAACTTAATATATGCAAAAACATAACTATGCATATATAAATCTCAAACAAACTCAAAATCTTTCTCCCCCTTTTTGTCAATCATCAACAAAGGGGTAAACAATCAAAACAATATAACATAAGGGGTAAAAATCTTTCATCCCCTTTATGTGTCAATCAAAACAATACAAACAATGATCTCCCCCTTTTTGTCTAAAACAAAAACAAAGTCAATAAGGGTGACTACAAACATGATATCAATTAAAAATATGTCAATGAAGCATCTTGATACCAAGTGAAAATAAACAAAGATCAATAAATGTTATATGCTCTATACATTCATGAAGAGGAAGACGCTAAGTTAGCTTCCCTACACATATGCATTACATGAAGGAGGGATGTTAAGCCCTAATTCACATAACACACATTATGTAATGAATAAGAGGAGATGTGAAGCTCCCCCTACACACGTGTACCACATAAAGAAGAGATGTTAAGCTCTTCAATATACAATACACTCAACATGAATCTATATGTAGAAGAGATGTTAAGCTCTTTTTTGCATATAAGAAATTTAAATCAAAACTTTTGTATTTTCTTTAAACAAAATTTTAGATACCATTGAAAAAACAATTTTTAGATACAATTCAAATTAGACATAATAAATTTTGAATGTCTAAACACAATTTTGATACCAATTGTAAATGTTTTACCAATAGAGAAGATTTTACATAGAAACATTGATACCAATTGTAAGAATTATTCATTTTAAACATATGATACCAAATTCGAATTTACAATCATAAAGTATGGGAGTACAAATACCAATAGAAAGACAAAATCAAATTTTCTCCCCCTTTATGAAATACAAACTAAAATCATGCATAGTCTTGATACCAATTTAAAAGTAGTCAATTGAAACAAAATTGAAACTCAAGCACTAGCATAAACACAAACATATATATGTATGGAAAATAGATACCAATAGAAATTGATATACTTGGAATTGAAATCATACATACATACAAAACAAATATGAGTATACAAGAAGATCAAAATGATACCAATTGAAAGAGTTCAATGATACCAATTTACATAACAATAAGTTCAAGTGTATACATCATATTACCATACCTCCCAATCAAGGTTCACGTTTTAAATAATTTTCATTTTAAAGCATACATGAACATGATCTCCCATCCTCCTCCCATTGATGGTAGGGGTTTTCAAAAATAGATTTGAAAATAAGCTTAGTTTGAAAAATTCTACCAAAATGAAGAATACCGTAGCTAGTTAAATGAAAAGTTTTGTTAACTAGTACGAAATCCTTCAAGTAAGGAATAAAACAAAATAATTTTCATAAACACATGTAAATCACATAGTACTTGAAAACACTCAATATTCAATAAAGTCCATACATGCTCATGAAAAACATACTCATGAGAAATATTTTTAAAGATGATGAGTGTACAAGAAATGTGTGACATGGCATTATGAAATTTTCAATTAAGCTCAATTATACCTTAAACATGAAAACATGAAAAATCATCTAAACTATTCAATCTTCAAGGCATATGTATGTCTAATACAAACTAGAGTATACATACATATCCAAAACTCAACGAGTCCACAAAATATATGCATTAAGGCACGTGGCTCAAAAAAGGATAAACATGTATATCTAATAGTTTGGACAATACAAACATATACATGAAGTGAAACACACAATCATAAAACAAATCCAAAATTGAGAATACAAGTTAAAATGTGTGAATCATCAAAACTAGACTATACTAGCACATCTAATGGGTTCAAATAAGCAATCAAGCCCAAACGTATATAGATTTATTTGTGGCCCATTATATGCACAAGTATATAACTAGTCTTAATGAAAACTAACACTTAAACAAGTAATCAAATCATTAAGCATTAAAAACAAGATAATCATCATGAAAAGACTAAAACATGATTACTATGTAAATTCACATGTATTAGATTCATGATGTACATTATAGCTTAAACAAAGGTGAGAACACTAAGTATGATTCAAATAAGCATGTGTGTCTCAAATACTATACATGTATGTCAAGGATCTAATAAACATGGAATGAACATACTAATCCATAGACATCAAAAACATGCTATAAACAATGAAATGGAAAGCATGTAAACATATAAATGGGAGTAAAGGATTGTTACCAAAACCGAAGAAGCAACTCTCCTTGTCTCCAAAACATGGTGGTCTTCTCCACCAAATCTTCCCTTGAAAGTGATGCATCCAGTTGATTTCCATGAAGTACGGAACGCATCCACTCCAAGGTGTCATCACTCTCACGTCATGTGAGAGCCCACACCTACATCATAAACAATAGGAGGGGTGGTCTTTGGTACCCATCTTGTTGGGTCCATGGGGGTTAGTCCCTTCTCTAACCCAAACAAAATTCTTTGCTAAATTAGGAGTATGTAATCTATCATAGCAAAATTTAGCAAGGTGGCCCTTACGTCCACAATGTGTACAAGTGTACACATGAGCATACATGTGATGGGTGTGTCCGTGTGAAGCATGTGTATGCCGTGGAGGGTGTGCATGCATAAAGTTGGAACTTGTTTCTTTCGAACCAAGGTTTCCAACCGTGAGTGGTTCATGGCACATTGGCTCATAGTGGAGCCCAAACAATCAACCTTCTTCTTAAGCAAACAAATATCATCTTTAATCTTAGAAGAAGAAGTGTGGCAAGCAATAGGTGAAGTGTGTGATACTACCCTAGCATGGCAAACATGTGCATCAATCTTATTTTGCAAAACAATATTTTTATCTAAACAAGCATTCAACTCATTTGAAATAGAAATAATTTTATTTTTCAAAACAACATTCTCTTTTAAAACAAAATCAACTTTTGAAGACAAATTTTCATTTTTCTTCAAAAGAGCATGGCAATCATTTTTAGATTTTAAAAATTCATTTTCTTTAAGTGCAAGTTCTAATTGAGATCTCAATGAATCCCTTTCATTATAGACCTCAACCTTCTCTTGCAAAACATTGTTAAGTCTAGCATGCAAACTCTTATTTTCTTTTTCCATTTCTAGACTCTTCTTTTTCAACAAATTATATTTTTCTATTAATTTTTCACACACAATAGAAAGTTCTTCGTTCAAAGCATGGGCATCAATATGATCATTTGAAGAACTAGCATTATCATCACTATCTAATGGAGTTTCCGAGTGTACCTCAAGGGAGTCATTCCCTTGGACTATGAAGCATTGTGAATCGGATTCTCCGCTAGATTCCTCCGGTTGATTTGGCAATAGAAGCTCGGAGGTGTGGTTGTTGTCAATTTGTTCCACACTGCAAAGGCGGAATCAATGTTAGAAACACGTAAAAGATAATCTTTAGATAATGTGCTTCTAATGGCCTCAAGGGCTTGTGCATTGGCCCCTATATGATTGCTATCACTAAGGAAGGATTCCTTGGTAATGGCAAGGTAAACTTTATGACCTAGGGTTTGTAAATAAACGGTCATCCTAATCTTCCAAACATGAATGTTGGAAGGGTCAAACATAGGTGGGGTCATGAAAGCCATGGTAAACTATATGAGTGTGCAAACAAGCAAATGCAAACAAAAGATTAGCAACCAAATGGATCTCACTCCTAGGATGTTAAGCCTAATATCAGGAGCACTAGCTCTGATACCAATTGAAAAACACTTAGAGGGGGGGTGAATAGGTGTAAGTGCTAATCTAGAACTAAATGCAAAACTATGTGCGCTAAATGCGGAAGCTAATGCAAATCTTGTAACACACTTAGTACAATCAACAAGTGTAGCCGAATTCCCCGTGAAGGGCTCTGGACTAACTCCTCTCTTGATTCCCCTTGAATGGGTTGAGGTGCTATGTGAAGCTCTTGTTGATTAGGTACAAGTGAGGCACACACAAACAACCAAGCATATACAAGATATAGCAATATGAAATATGCAAGGCACAACACAAGCAAATAGATATGGCAATATGAATTATGCTCAACACAAGCAAATATGATATGATGTTATGAATGATGCTTTGCACAATATAAATGAGAGAGAGTTAGAGAGACAATGGATCAATCGCAAAGACCAAGATATGTTTCGAGGTTCGAGCACCTTGCTCTACATCCCCGCCTACACCACCGTGTAGGATTTCCAATCCACTATCTCCCATCGAGGGAACCTCTACCGAAGAGGATTTGTTACAACTCTAGGAGTACCAAACTCCTCTCTCAAACAACCACCTCACAACCGAGGGGTAGGCTCGTAGCCAATACAACAACCAACACCTCTACCGAAGAGGGTTTACAACCAAACTCCACCTCTCACTAGAGGGAGCAAACCAATCACCCGATCACCTCTACCTAAGAGGGATACAACAAGAATAAGGTGTTTACAACAAGTGGTTCCAAAAACCACAAACTCAATCTCTCTTTTCTTTTCTCTTTTCTTTTCCACAAAAAATAAGATCCTAATAGATTAGGATAGTATGATAGCTCAAGTGTGGAAACTAGGTGTTTGGAAAACAAGCAACAAAGAAAAACACTTGGGAAAATTCTTGAAAATGATATAGAATGAAAACCAAGACAAATCTCCCAAAATACTCTTTTCTTTGATTTTTCCAAAAACCTAAACAATAAGGATGAGAAGTTTAAAGCCCAAAACCCTTTTTAAACTTGTTTAAAATACTAGGGAAACAGGATTTTTTCTCTTGTAAAAACCTTGGCCAAAATCCCAAAGAGTTGGGGTTTATATAGGCCAAAACAGAAACTAGCCGTTAGAGCTGAGCTGGCAGCTCTGACAGGCAGCGGTCGACCGGCCCGGTCGACCGCCAACGGTCAGAATTATGACCGTTGGGCAACTGCGGTCGACCGGCCCGGTCGACCCAAACAAACAGAGAGCTCTACTCTCGTCCCGGTCGACCGTTTTTGTGTCTGCCCAGACGTGCACATCTGTGCACGTCGGTCGACCCGACGGGTCGACCGGCTCTTGGTGCGGTCGACCGTCCGGGTCGACCGACCAGCCTGTCAGCACAAAACTAAGTCAGAAAATTTGGAAAAAATATTTTCTAAAAATCTTTTATCTCTTTTAAAAATACCATAAAAATTGTTTTATCATTTTACTTTGATAAACAAACTTGTGATAAAAATTTCAAGACATATATCAACATATTCAAATCATTTTTGAGTCTTGCAAATTTTATCAAAAACAAAACTTGTATTTTATCAAACTAGACTTTTCCAAAACATGAATAGGATAGTCAAAATAAGTTTGTCTAGCAAGTTTAAAACATATATGTATATCTAGAACATATCTAATATACATAGGAATAAAGTAAACTTGTTTTGATCTACTATTCATGAAAACCAAAATCCAAATCATGAAACGTGTGTGTTATGTGCACTTGAGCATATCAACTATACTAAGCTTTACAAATGGATCTAAAACACACTATCTAAACTATGGATACCTAAGTCTTCTTGATGATCTTCATCTTCAAGTTGACTTGCTCCAAAACTCCATCCATGGGCTAGGCAAAGTGTGATCTTGAAACTTTGGCCCTGGAATCATCATGAAAAGCTTCTAAACACCTTGTTGAAGCTAATCACCAACTAATATCTTGGTTAATGATCTGAAACTTAAACAACACAAGATTATTAGTAAACATAACTACATGAGTTAATCATCATCAAAACTAGGGTGGAAGGCCTTTGGGCCAACAGATTCTCCCAATTGCTGATCAGAGTAGCGCAGTAGAGCATCAGCAAACCGTCTGAGACCCTATCCCTCCAGGCCCCCTGCTCGTCTCTCGAGTTTTCCTTCTGTAACTCGTGAGCGCCCTTTGTACTATTCATACTTGTATATCTCTTTGTATTCTCGCAATTACGTCTATCAGTAATGTAATATTCTTATAATATTGTGTCACATCTAATTTTGTAATTGTACTCATATGTTAGAATGTATAAAGCACCACAGATTTCCTAACTCTGATTCTTGCACGTACTGATACTTAGCATATATATGTGAGGTCTTTTTGACCTACGTATATACGTCGCAGTAACGTCTCCGTACCCTCAGGAACGGGGCGTTACATATTTTATCGACTTAATTGCTATCATCTAAAAGTGAGATTGTGTGATTCTACTTATCCGTAATTCAGTAGCTCTAATATTGATCTTAGAATCTTTTATCAGATAACATATTATTTTTAGTCGATTCTTGATTGAATTGATTTTGTCTGCGCATGTTATTTCGTTATACCTATCCACTTTATTAGCTTTAACATTTTCCTACTAATGATCGTTTCATATTGGTGAAGCGTATTTGTTTGTTTTGTTGCTGATTTTCATACACGCATACATGTTTTCACATCAAAGCCTCTATTGAATAATTATAGTATATTGTTTTACTCTAATAAAATTTTAGAGAAAATTTCCTCAAATTTCGAAATGCTTTAGGATTTTATAATTGCTGGATGCTTGTCCTCTATGCCTGGGTTTATACATGCAAATTGAACCCACAAAAACTTATATTGTTAAAAAAAACAAAGGGTCATGGATTCCAAAAGAATAATGTTTTTCTAATTAAACTTCCCTAATTCAAATTATAACTTGTGGAGGTCTGCCCCTGTGAATTATACGTGTCATGGAACATTGAGTTGGATTTGAATTAGAAAATTTGAGCCAAAATATAAAACAATAAAACAATATTGATAAATGAAAAGTTTTAAGTTACAAAGATTTCCGTACCTAGCAGCCAGTAGGTTGATTTAGAGTTTTTTTTTTTAAAAAAAATATTTTCTTCTTGATCTTTTCCTATGTGCTCTCTATTTTGTTGTTTTTTAGTCTCATTTTGATAGTTTCTTTAACTTTGTTTTTAGAGATTTTTTTTTTTTTTTTTTTTTTTTTTTTTTTTTTTTTTTTTTTTTGAGGGGGGAGTTGAGGACTATTTGTTTCATGCAAGTGGGCCAACAAAACAATTTTGCCCTGTTTGTTTGAGACTGCAAGTGGGAAATGCAATTGCAGGCCACTTGCAGCGCATATGAGCCTCACAAAGCTCTTCTTTTTTCCGCTTGCAAGTACGCTTTTGTAACTTGTAAGTGGGCTGCAAGTGAGAATTTTTTCATCTCCCTCTCTCTCACTCTCACTCTCACTCAGATTAAACTAATAATATTTAATAGTTAATCGTTATTAGATTAATAATTATTAATTACTAGATTAATGTTTTTAAAATCATTAGATTAAAGTATTTTTATTATTAGATTAATACTTTTTAATTAATTTAATAATATTTCATATTAGATTGCTACATTTACTATTTTTTATTATTTAATATTAGATAACATATTTAATATACTTAATAATTTTTAATATTAGATTAATTTTTTATTAAGTTTAATAATATTTAATATTTTTTAATTTTAAGATTAATGTTCTTTTAATTATTAGATTAAAGTATTTTGTGGTTCACTTGCAAACCCACTTGCACTCATAGATCAAAACAGTTAATTTTGAAGTCTCACTTTCCGGTTACACTTCCGCGTTACTAACCAAATACTGTAAGTGACAATATACCTTCTCACTTACACTTTCATATTATCAACTAAACATTTGAAAACTTACTTTTGTAAAATCCACTCGCAACTGTAAAAGAGTTCTCCGCTTGCAACCTACGACTTGCAGTCACTTGCTGCAACCAAGCAGACTAGTTCTGATTTTGATGCCACACCCCAATGATGGTTCTAGAGCAAATCTAGTCAATTGTGGCATTTATCATCTTTATTGCTAAAATTCTTCATGGCTAATGGTTGTGCCTCTGTCATTGTGGTCAACATTTCAAAGTGAATCACCTTGATATAGTTCACTTTGAAGATGATGGATCTATCATACAATATTTTTAGTTATGATTTGATACTAATATCTTTTATTCCTTTTGTATTGTGAATTTCATCAAGGAAAGTGTGAGCCTGGACTTCTTCTTGAAACAAAAAAAATAATAAAAAATAAAAGGATAGAAGAGATTTGAGTTAGTTAATTATCATCAGAAAAATAGAAAAGCCATAGATATCTTTAAAATATATCCTTTGGATGTCGGGTGCCAACCTTGTTGGGATGCGGCAGGTTCTCGTTGATGCGTTGCTCTTAAAATCATCTCTATTTTATTCAAAATATATACTTTTGAAAAGCAATAATTGTTTTGGTAATTATTTTCATTGCCTTGTTTAGAATGCTTTAGTAATGAATGTGGTCCAGCCTGATTGATTCCAGCAGGGTCGAATTCGAACACGTGCATTACCGTCCGATTTCGAATTTGAATTTTTTTTGAATATTAAAATATTTTTGTATTTGTATATTTTAATACTTAGAAGTTTGAAAATTATTTAATTAAGAAATTTTTTTATTTACTTTAGTTTTATTATTAACAACATTATAATTATATTTGAGAATCACGCATCTCGTACGGAAAAAAAGATCATTTGAATTAGATTTAGATTTAGACTTTTCCTGACTTTTCAGCTTCACATAAATATTTTACATGAGATTTTTTTTAATTTAATACTTATAAAATATTATGGGGCAAAATGCAAGAATATGTATGTATATAATATTATATTTTATAAGTAGTTAAGTATACATGTATTAAAAGAATAACTCAACAAATTAAAATCGAATACTAGAATGTTCAAATTTAATTCGTTAAAATTGCAAATAGTAAAAAATATTTATTTACATTTAAATGAGCAGCCGAATGAAATCCGATATTTTAGAGTGTGCAAAAATCTTTTGACTTATCTTGTGCCTATAATGGGCCGGGCCTAGAGTTAGCAAAGTAACTATAGAGAAACATTTCAAATTGATCAAACATTACAAGAAGAGAGGCAGGGGCAGGCCGTATGTTCATCCCTTTTGTATTACCTGGGCTTGGTCCATAGTAAGTCTGTTTTACTTTAGGATTGTGGTCGGGAACGGCCCAAATATCGTAGGGCCAAGATCAGGGCCTACCTAAGTTCAGGATGGCCCGGCCCATTATCGTCGTGACACGAGGCACAAAATTCAAGTTCAAATTTAAGACTTTCTAGGCCTAATTTGGAAAAACATGGTTTCTCAAACTGGGGTTTTAATTAAAATGAAGCTGAGGTTTGTATCCAGACAAACCCTAGTTTATGAAACTAAGGCTTTGAGGCATTGTAACTTCCGGTTTTCCAAACTCTATGTTGGTTCTCAAGCAAGGCTCAGCTTCAGTAACTCTGTTTTGACTCTCAAACTCTCCCAAACCTCAGTTTGAAAAAACTAAATCTTGTTCCTAAACGAGACCCTGAAGTCTAGACCATGTTAGTGGGCCTAGAGCCCAAAGTTCACTTTTGCATAGCCCTAGCTATTAAGGGCCTTTCTGATCGCCGTGAGTGACTGTAAGTCGTAAATGATAAACTCTTTTACAGTTGTAAGTGAGTTATTACGTGCAAATAAATTTTTCGGCTTTAATTGTTAATGTAAAATTTTAAGTGTATTGTGTAAGAAATATCACAACTCAATCTATTTGTATTCGCTTTTATGGGAATATAGAATGGATTCGGATCCCTTGATTTAGCTCATGATTCCTGAATCAACCTCATTTTTAGAAAAAGACCATTTGCTAATAATGACTTTTTCTGCATTATAAAATCATCAATTTGACATTTAAAATAGTAAATACAAAAAGTGAAACACTAATTTAGAAATAACTACTTATTGACGTAGCATTTACATTACATCTGTTTATAGTAATAAAATATATATACAAGCGGATTAGATATATGAAACAGAAAAATTACCACAATAAATTCGGATATCCATTTACAACTTTAGAGGTAGGTTAATCCCCAATCCATCTTGAGAAATATTTTTACTTACACGCTTACAATCTGTACATTTTTCTACATAAGAGTAATATATGTGATTTTCATCATTAACAAAAGAAAAGTATATCATTCGTAAGGTAAGATTTAGGGATGGTTAACGGGACGAATCGGTTGTTTCGTACCGTTAGCTAACGAATCTGTTACGAGACGGGTTGAACTCATCTCGTAACGAATCCAAATGAGATGAATCAAGTAATCGGGGAACGAATCGGGTCTCTTAACCCGATTTGTTACCTAGATTAACCGAGACGGGTCCAACCCGTCTTGAATTTTATTATTATTTTATTTTTAAAATTTTCAAATTTATCACAATAGCAATTTTTTGAGTTGTTGAGGGTTAAACATATTAAAATAAATAAAATAGGAGTCAGAAACTAATTTTTTCTTCACACATATATAATAACATAGGACTTTAAAAGAAAAAAAAAAACAAAGAAAGAGGAAGGGTCGGGGAAAATTTTCCCCGACCCGAAGAGGAATCTGACCCGTCATGTTTACGCGGGACGGGTCAATTCAGATTGAGTCTGGGTTGATTGGGTCGCACAGGGCCGAGCGGGGCGAGTCGAAGCAAGTCGACCCGCCCTATTAGCAATCCCCAGTAAAATTCACTTATGTTAATTCAAAGGGGAAAAAAAACAGGAATGTAGCGTGTAGGAAAAGAAATTTTGTCCACATTAACAATATTATCCAAATCATAAAGGTAGGAAATCTCATGGTAGATATAATAAGAGTGAGAATATAAAAACCCCAAAAACCAAAGAGAGAGAGTGTGTGATAAAGCCAACCAAACCCAATCTCCATCTTCCCAATCCATCCTCCTCCAAATCCTCCAATGTCTTTCTCCTCCCTTTTCCACTACTACCTAGTGACACACCCCACCATCTCCACCTTCTCATGGTCTCCAACCCAAACCCCTCTCTCCTCCCCCACTTTCCTCCTCACAACAATCCTCACCTACCTCTCCCTCACCTCCTTCCTCACCTCTCGCCACACCACCATCACCCTCCCCCCTCCCCTCTTCCACCTCATCTCCTCCCTCCACAACTCCATCCTCCTCCTCCTCTCCCTCACCATGGCCGTCGCCACCTCCCTCTCCTCCCTCCACCACCTCCCCTCCCTCTCCCACCTCTTCTGCTTCCCTCTCCCTCACAACCACCCCTCCGGCCCCATCTTCTTCTGGGCCTACGTCTTCTACCTCTCCAAGATCTACGAGCTCTTCGACACCCTCCTCATCCTCCTCAACCCCGCAAGAAGAGGAGGCAAGAACCTCACCTTCCTCCACGTCTACCACCACTCCGTCGTCGTCGTCATGTGCTACGTCTGGCTCCGGGCACGCCAGTCCCTCATGCCCGTCGCGCTCGTCACCAACGCGTCCGTCCATGTCGTCATGTACGCCTACTACCTGTCGAGCTCGCTGGGGCGGCGGTGGCCGGCGAAGTGGAAGAGGGCGGTGACGAGGATTCAGATCTCGCAGTTTGTCGCCAGCTTCGCGCTGTCGGCGGTCTTTCTCTGGATGCATTTCGCCGGCGGGGGGTGCGAGGGGATGAAGGGGTGGCTGTTCAACGCTGCTTTCAACGCGTCGTTGCTGGGACTGTTTCTCAATTTTCATGCCAGGGCTTACGGCGGCAAGGAGAAGGAGCGGGGGGAGTGACTGTGGCAATTCAACAAACACTTGTTGGTTTGTATTGGAGTTGGGTGTGACAATTCATCAAACACTCGTGGCTCATGGAATGAATTCATGAATTTACTTCTTTCTCGTCCTCACGAGAGGCTTGCCCTTTGCAAACGTGGCTTGTTTTCTAGCCCCTTGAAAATAAAAGCCTGAAGATGTGACAAATATTTGTTTTTTTATATGCATTGCACAAGTGTGTTTTTTCTTTTTCTTGAATACAATTGGATATTTTGTATGAGGTAGGTCTCCCCTCTGCATTGATGTTTTTAGCTGCTGAAATGAGAATCTTTTTCTTTTATTTATTTGTTAACCAAGAGAATATAATAATTGACAAGCATCTCTCTATTAAAAAGAGACAAAAGGTTGTTTGGTAGTACAAAGAGAAAATGAAAGAAAAGTTTTTTTTTTTTTTGTTATCATTGACTAAATTTTTTAATGGATGGCGGAGGTCATAAATGGGATGAAGAAGCTAGTGTGATTTTACCCATTGATAAAAAAGTGAAAGTAGATTATGAGAAATCGCAAATTCACATCTCTATCATAGTCTATAGTTTAAAAAAAAATTGTTAAAAATATGTAACTCATTGAACACTCCTTTTTTTATTTGCATCTCCATTGAGTGATGATTGGATTCAATGTCAGAGGATATCGTCGGAGTGATCATGCCTCCAAATTGACCGTGTTTGTCTTGCAAATCTCTGATTGCCAAAAAGAATATAAAGAACATAAAAGTGTATGTGATTGATTTTGACTCTAAATCTTTCACAATTTAACCGTGAAGCGAGGGCTATTACGGGTCGAACCTCAGAGAGAGATGCGATGGAAGCATTTCGATATTGCTATTTTCTTACACCTTCTTTTTTGTTTGGAGAGTTTAAAGAAAGAAATTGGTTGAAAGAAGTTTAGTTTTGATATTAATGTAGAGAAAGATCACATCCCACTAATAATCTACCTACATAAACAAATAATACCAACTAGAAACCTTCACGCTAAATCCTAAACATGATAGATTACCCTAGGATTCAAGCAAAACGCATAAAACAAATAACAAGGCTCTAATTGAAATAGTACTAGTTAAAATTTAACATTAAAATATCAAGACAATGGTCAAGTATAGATTAAGAAAAATAGTTAAAGAGTACTAGCAAGTAGTTGACCTAATTATCATCATCATGTGCCTTCAAGATAAACCTAGGGTTTAAGCATTCATGAAATTTAATTGGGTTCTCTATTCAATACTATACGTCCATGGTGGTGATATTAACAAGTCATGAAAAGTAGATTTAGTTACTCATAGTGAAAGAGAAACAAAGCATAGTTTTTGAATAAAAAGATCGCATGAAACAAAAAAACAAAATAAAGAATAAAAAATAAGTAAATAACAAAAGAGATATGAAAAGAACAAAAACACCGTATTGTTCTATCACCTCTAATTACAATGGCTCCTTCTTACAAATCTTCTTCAAAATAAAAGAAACTTGAAAATTACAATGAAAATTCGAAAAGAAAATAGATTTAAAGAAAACCCTAAGCTTGAGATTTTGAGATGCCCCTCCTCTATTGCTCTTCAGGGGTATTTATAGAAGATCACAGAAGTAGAATCCCAATAGAACACCTCTCCCAAAACTCGACGCACGCGGTCCCAAGATAGTCGTGTTTCCGCTAAAAAAGGGGTTGCCGTGGCTTTTTTGTGGAATTTGGTCACCCGCTTTTGTTGGCCCAATGGCCCATCACTCTAGTTTTGATGATGATCAACTCATGTAGTTATAGTACTAATGATCTTGTGTTTATTTAGTCTCAGATTTGTGATCAAGATCTTAGTAGGTGTGTAGCTTCAACAAAGGATTTAAAGTCATGTTTTGGAGCTAGCACGGTTTGATTCAAGAGCTTGTGCATCAAGATCACATCAAGTACTCAAGAGGAGTCTAGCTCTATGGATCGAGTTTGGACCAAGTCAAGAAGAGGAGAAGACTTCAAGTGAAGACTTCAAGAAGAAGACTTGTGTCTAGGTTTGTTTTTATAAGATTTTGTTTTTAGATAAAATGTAAAGGATAGAATAGTTGGTGGATTGCTCAAGTATATCTTACACACACACTCTTGATTTATAGTGTTTTTCATAAAAGAATTTTTATTTTGAAAAAATACAAAAGAGTTTTCTTTAGAAAAATATCGGTTTGGTTTTTGGTATTCAAAGTTTACATGTATTTAACCAAAACCAAATTTAGAGCTTAATGTCAAAAACATAGATATTTCACCATGTTTGTGTAGTGGATCATATCCATACACTCTATGCTTTCAAAGTGTTTAAAATATCTTGTTTTTGTATTTGGAGAAGTTTTGGAAAACCAAATTTGAAAAATACAGTTTTTGTTTTGAACCAAATTTTTTAAGTTACAAAAATAGTTCAAATTGTTTGTAACATGTCTTGATTTTGATCAAACATGTTTGTTTATCAAAGTATAATATTGAACCTATTTTTGTATATTTTTCATGATTTTATTGGATTTTATTTGAGCCAAAATGACAAGTTTTTGATCCCTAAAATATCCTGACCTGGCTTCTGCCGGTCGACCGGACCGGTCGACCGAGCTTGAAGTCGGTCGACCGGGACGGTTGACCGACGTGCAAAGAGCGTGCACGCCAGGACTGCTGGAGGGCCGGTCGACCGACCCGGCGGTCGACCGGGCCGATCGACCGGCAGAGAGCTGTTGGCCCAAAGGCCTATCACTCTAGTTTTGATGATGATCAACTCATGTAGTTATGATTACTAATGATCTTGTGTTTAATTAGTGACAGATTCATTATCAAAATCTTAGTAGGTGCAAAGCTCAACAAAGGATTAAATGTCAAGATTTGGAGCTAGCACGGGGTGATCCAAGGAGCTTTGGATCAAGCTTGGACCAAGTCAAGAAGATGAGAAGCCTTCAAGTGAAGACTTCAAGAGGATGAAGACTTGTGTCTAGGTATAAGATTTTTATTTGTTTTAGTTAAAATGTAAAGGATAGAATATATTGTGGATTGCTCAAGTCATATCACACACACACTCTTGAGATTTAATTGTCTTTTCATAAAAGAATTTTTAGTTAGAAAAGACTCTTTCTTTTTGGTAAAAAGATTTTTCATTGGACAAAATACATGTCTTGGTTTTTGATGTTATCTATATACATATCTTTCAAAACCAAGTTTAGTGCTTTATGTCAAAAACTAGATATTTCATCTTGATTGTGTGGTGGATCATATCCATACACACTTTGCTTTATAAGTTCAAAATATCTTGTTTGTATTTTGTGAAGTTATGGAAAAACAAGTTTTAGAAAAACATATTTTTATAAAAACAGTTTTTATTATGATTGAAACTATTTTTCTGGATTTACTGTGAATTTCTGGGATTTTTATTAAGTTAAAAGACCAATCTTTAATCCCATTTTTCTGGTTCTGGCAGTTCTGATTTTTCAGAACTGACAGAGGCCGGTCGACCCGGGTCGGTCGACCGGACGTGCACGGACGTGCACGCCTGTGTGCACTGGGGAACGGTCGACCGACCGGTCGACCGCTTCAGAGAGCTTGGCTCTCGGGAAATATCGGTCGACCGGGCCGGTCGACCGACAGAGAGTTTACTCTCTTCTCCAGTTGCGCGGTCGACCGGGCCGGTCGACCGGAGGCTGCAACGGTCGGATTTTTGACGGGGGTTGCCGGTCGACCGACCGGTCGACCGGTAGCTCTGACAGAGCCCAACGGTCAGATTTTTCTGGCCTCTATAAAAGGGGGTTTTGTCATTGTTTGAAGCCAAGATTTTTGGAGACCTTAGAGCCTGTTTTCTCATATTCATTCCAGAGGTTTTTCTCCACAAAAATAGTGAGCTAATACTTCCAATCAAAAGGAAGATTTTATAAGATGTTTATTGTGATTTCTTGAGATTTTCACCAAGATTCTTTCCTTGCTTTCTCACACAAACACTTGAGCATCCATTGAGCTATTCATCCTATAGGTGTTGTAGTGAGAGTTTTTGTAGGTGATCAAGTGTTTAGATCACCAAGATTTCATCTTGTTCTTTGAGGAGACGGGCAATGTGCTCGTTGTGGTGTGGAGTTCGGGTGTGAACTCTTGTAGTGCGAGGTGCGGCCTCGGCGAGTCGGTGGACTTGCGTGTGTAAGGGACTTGGGAGTCCGAGGGCTTGTAGGTGTTGCGGCACCGAGGAGAGATCCGGTGGGATCTTGCATAGTGGAAATCCTTCGTGTGTCGAAGGCGGGGATGTAGAGCAAGTGTGCTCGAACCTCGAAACAAACCCTTTGTGTTTGCGATTGCTCACTCTTGCTCTCTCTCTCTCTTTTTGTCTCTATTTTATATCTTGCATTCAATTTATTGTGTTCATCTTATATATGCATGATATATTCCCTGTGCTCATAATTGATATACATACTTGCTTGGGATTGTTGTTAACACTAGTATTCAACCAAGAGAGCCAACGCGGCACCTCAACCCATTCAAGGGAATCTAGAGGAGCTTGTCCAGAGCCTCGCAAGGGGAATTCGGCAACACTCTTGTGTTATACATAAGTGTTTAATTGAAAGAAGTTTAATTTGGTCATCTTAGTTTTAATTCCGCATTATTTGTTCATAAGTGACCATTAGATTAGCCATCACCTATTCACCCCCCTCTAGGTGATCTTACAAGAGCTCTGCTCTCTGTCCAGGGCCTCGATCGACCGGGCCGGTCAACCGCTGGCACAACGGTCTGAAATCTGACCGTTGGCCGGTCGACCAGGCGGTCGACCGACAGGCCAATCTGGCTCCCAACGACTAGTTTTTCTCACCCTATAAATTGGGGATTTTGGGGGCTGTTTTCTACAAGATTTTCAAGTGGTTTTTGAACTAGTTTTTTCAACTCCATTTAGAGGTTTTCCCACTTGTTTAGAGAGCAAATATTTCCAATCAAAAGGGGAGTTTTATCAAGAGTGTTTCAAAGTGATTTTCTTGAGTTTTCCTCCACCATTTCTATCCTAGTTTTCTCACACAAACACTTGAGTTATCCATTGCTATATCTACCTATAGGGATATTTGTTGTGAGAGGATTTAGGTGATCAAGTGTTGTGATCACCAAAGTTCCATCTTTGTACTTTGAGGAGGCGGACTTGCGGGTTCGCGGTGTTTCAAGTTCGTGTGTGAACTCGGTATTTGAGGTGCGGCCTCGGCGAGCTAGTGGGCTTGCGGTGTGTACGGGACTAGAGAGTCCAAGGAGTTCAAGTGTGAACTCGCCTTGTAGGTGTTGCGGCACCGAGTGATCCGGTGGGATCGATTATAGTGGAAATCCTTCATAGTGTTGAAGGCGGGGATGTAGAGCAAGTGTGCTCGAACTTTGAAACAAATCTCCCGTGTTTGCGATTGCTCACTCTCTATCTCTTACTCTTGTTTATATCTTGCATGCTTATATTGCTTTCATCTTTATATGTTTGATATATATTGTGAGCTTAATTGTTATATGCTTGGGGATTGTTTGCTAACACTTGTATTCAACCAAGAGAGCCAACGCGGCACCTCAACTCTTATTTAGAGGAATCTTGAGGAGTTAGTCCAGAGCCCTTCACGGGGAATTCGGCTACACTCTTGTGTTATACTTGGTGTTTAGTTTAAATAGTTTTCGTTTGCATCATATAAGTTTTAATTTCGCATTATTGACCATTAGATTAGCTCATCACCTATTCACCCCCCTCTAGGTGATTTACAATTGGTACCAGAGCCATGTGCTCTTGATTTGGGTCTTACAACCTAGAGTTAAAGATCCTCATTTTATAGCTAATCACAAAATTTGTACACTCACCATGGACTTCATGACACCTCCCACCTTGACATCCTTAACATCCAAACTTGGAAGGTTAAGATGTCTTTGTTCCTCAAAGGCCTAGGTATTCATGTTTATTTTGACACTACTAGAGATTCATATTATTTAAATAGCAAAAATATTGAGGCTAATGCAAAGCCATTCATGCTTTGAAAAGTACCCTAAATGATGAATTTTTATCTAGGGTTTCTAACATTGATTCGGCTTTTGTAGTATGGAACACAATTCTCTCCCTCAGCGAAAAGGAACAATATTATGCGGGGAGTAATTCGGATGTTGGAAGTGACACCTCCAACGTGTGCTACATGGTCCAAGGGGATAACCCCTTGAGGTAACTACCGAATCCGAGGTAGATGAAGATGTTGATATGTACTATGATGAGCTTACATCTTTTTGTCAACACCTCTAGAAAAATATGACATGCTTAGAAAGATAATAAGAAAATGAAAAATAAAATTGATTGCATGTCAAAAGAAAAGGATTCTTTTCAATAAGATTTGAAAATGTTTTAAAAGAAAATGAGTCTTTTAAAATAAAATTGCATGTTTTTAAAAAGAAAATGAAAATTTGAAAAATGAAAATGTTTCCTTGATGTCTAAATTAATGATTTATGTGAAGGAAATACTTCATTGAAAAATGAAATTATTTTGGTGGAAAAACAAAAA